>CM046339.1:27289803-27482535 GCA_025403435.1 Artocarpus heterophyllus
GTCCTTGCAATGCTTCTTTATATGCCCGACCTTACCACAAAAGAAGCACTTAAGCTTCTTTGGGTTCTTCTTCTTCTTCTTCTTGCTCTTGGTAGCAATAGGAATAGAAGACTTCCCACTCTTGGCCCGTTGTTTCTTTCCATTCCCAGAGTTAGGATTGGAACCAGAAGCAGCTACCATATTGGCCTCTCCACCAGCAGGAGACTCCCTGATCAGCAGTTCAAACTCTTGTAACTGTTTCATCAGTTCTGTCAAGGTAATATCCCGTCTATTGCTTAGATTAAAAGTAGCTCTAAACGGAATAAATTCCTTAGACAGAGTCTCAAAGACCATAGTCATCTGAGTTTCAGCATCGATGTCGGCTCCATTGGTTTGAGCCTCAGCGAGGTAACCCATGACCAACATCATGTGCTCCTTTACAGATGTCCCCGGTCTCTGTCTACAGTTTAAGAGTTTCCGAAGCGCCCCTTGCCGCTTTGTTATGGCCTGGCCTCCAAACATGTCCTCAAGATTATCCAAGATCTGCTTCGCAGTCTCATAATCCTGATGTTGAGCCTGCAGCACGTTATTGATGCTAGCCATAACATAGCAGCGGGCCTGATCATTAGCATCTTTCCAGCGTTCGTACGCTTGGAATTGCTCATTACTTGAGTCTCCCGTAGGCTCGGGAGGACAATGAGTTGTCAGGACATATTTCAGTTTCTCAAAGGAAAGGACGATGTTCAGGTTCCGTTTCCAATCATTATAGTTCTCACCGGTTAATTGGTTTTTGTCAAGTATCGATGATAAAGCGTTTTTAGACATTTTCAATCTACAATAAAGAGTCATATACCAAACATAAGCAAACATATATAATAATTTAGTAAGATAACACAATCATGTAAATTATACAAATGTGTTTATGTGTCAAAACCTTGAAAATATCACAACCTTACAACGATAATTCCCAACTCAGAATTCAACATGCTCCTAGGGGAGTCATGCCAAATTCAATCAGGAACACGGATCCCCTCCTGATTAATATATGCCATCCAGGACCCGTATGATCCAGCATATACTAATAATCGTTTCTTTGGCCATTAATTTTATTAACAGAGCTCCTAGGGGAGGTTAATAATAAAATTAACGTGAGTGTATAACCACCGTTTTAATATTTTATCCATGATTTATAATCACCACCTAGGGGTGTGCAATCATAAATCATACTAAAATACCTTATCCTTTCAGAGATCCAATCTGGTACATGATAGAAATCCCTTCCTAGGGGTTGGGACCATCATGTTCTTCCTATGGACCAACGATGGAGGCCTTAGGTTCTCTCTTCGAAAACCTTCTCCCACTCAATCTTTTGAAGTCAAGGTTTTATTTTAAAATTATGCATGAACAATTTTAATATGAGCGGCACTCCCTATTCTATATGACATGTTATCAATATACATGGTAAATCATATTATAATGCAGACAAGCAAAGCAATCAAGCAAAGCTACAAGCATAATAATAATAACCGTAATATTATGGTTCCACCCTAGAGAATAGAAAAAATAAGATTACAAGAGAATAATCGAGACATTTATCGATTCTTCATCCTTGAATCCTCAAGCTGTATCCTTCTTCATGTAATATCCATCTTCAAGTCCTCAATCCCGTATGAATCGAACACTTCATATTTCCGGTCATATCCAAATTTAATGTTTCTCAGAATCGTCCCAAAAATAAAATTAAAACTGCACTGAAAAAATCGCACCTTTTCTGGACACCTGGCAGCTCTCGGTCGGCAGGCCGATCTGGGTGATCGGTCTGCCGATCATGGTGGTTCGGCCTGCCGAACATGAAGGTTCGGCCTGCCGGCAGAGCACCAAAATTTCTGCCCCACTGTCGGCCTGCCGGACCGTACGTCCGGCCTGCCGATCTGTGACCTTCGGCCTGCCGAACTGTGAGGTCCGGCATGCCGACCGAGTAGAAAACCCTCAATCCAGAAAATACAATTTTAATGCAATTCATCAATTTTATTTTCAACAATTCAAAAACATAAAATTAGAGACACAGGAAATACCTGGAGGCGCCATCATCAATCTTCAAGTTCCGACTTCTCGTTCCGTCTTCTCCGAATAATTATTTAATTACAAAATTCTTACAAATTAAATAATAATTCCTAGACGGAGATGATAGTCCGCCATCTAATTACATGAAAAACTTAGATACACATTCTAACCTCTAAGGAACCATAACCGGTATTAATTAATTAATAAATAATTAAACAACAATTTAATCAACCATAATTAATTAATAAACATTCACCATATAATCCATGACAACATATATATTATATAGAAACCTAGAGTGCCATCTCTCTATAAAATTTAATTCAAGCATTGGAGAGATTAAGATCACAAAATTTATGCATATAACATGATCACAAACTTGCAAATTTATGTAAAAAACCTCGGCTCTGATACCAATTGTTGGAAACAAAGTGCGCAGCGGAATTTTTTTAAATTTTTCATCAGAGTATTTTCCAAAACACAAGTTTGACATGTTATATGTATAAATTAAACAGATCTTACTAACCTCAGTATGCCGAAGAACCTCCGCGACCTGTGTAGAGAAGTAACGTTCCAGAAGAGCCTCAACCAACTGGTCTTCTTTGCTATTCTCTATCCACAACCGGAGTGAGTGTGGGCTCACACGTACAGCTCTTCCACCGGTGACTCTCCTTCCAACCAATAGAGAGAACCCAAAGCTAGTGTTCGTGATTTGTGAACAAAAGCTCTCAGGGAGTTTTTAGATGCTCACTAGAAGAGTATCACTCTTAATCTCTCAAATTGATCTGAGTAAATCATTAGACTCACTCCCTTTTTATACCTATTGGTCCTTGGGGTCAGTCCATATCAGATTAGGTCTCAAAAATCGAAACAGAATCAAGTTCGGATCAATATCTGATAAGATACGCGTGAAAAACGCGTAATCTTAGCTGTCGCGGTCGGCATGCCGAACTGTGAGATAGGCAGGCCGAACTGGCCAGTTCGGCAGGCCGAACTTTCTGATCGGTAGGCCGAACTGCCGAGAAAAAATCTCCGCGAATCTTTTATTTTCCACCCGAGATTCTAAAGGATAAAGTCTCAGTTTTGATTCAAATACCCCAATAGAAAAGATATCTGATCAAAACAAACTTTATCAAGATAATCTCTAAGAAAATAAATCAATTCACAATAATTCTACAAGTTTATCTTGTTCTAATTGTCCAAAATTAAAACAACCGATAAACAGACAAGAATTATCCGAACGCCATAATTCAACAAGTTCATCTTGAACTAATTTCTTACATAATTAATTCAACCGATAAACAGACATGAATTATTTGATTCTTATAAATTTTAAACCAATCTGATAAATCCGACATAAGTCACCAATTATTGGAAAAGCACGCCGTGTCGTTACAGGATTTTGTGAGCTAGCAAAGGGGACCAAAATGGACCTATAAAGTTCAAGCTCATGATAATTATGAAACCCAATATCCCAGATATACATTTCACAATTATCAACTCCAACGCTACTCCACTAAAAGCTTGGAGCTGCACTCTCGAACTTTATAGAATTACGAAGCTCGTGTAGCTAAGTCTCCATGACATATCATAGTGTATCGCATCCCCATATGATCATCCATAATCGGCTTAAGGACAAGTTCTGTCTTACCTTCCCGATTATTTTTATCTTACGTTCCATTGTCTCACCATTAGAAAACTTACCATCTAAAGATAGTATACCATTCGGTTACACCTATGTATCCAAATGGTTGAGCGCTCCAGTTTTTCAATTACAGGACAACGCATATAAGAGGATATCATTACTCCTAAAGAGGAGCTATGGATTCCATATCTATGAATAACAAGTCTACGCTACCAAGAGTCATGCCTCCAACGTACCGGCATGCATGCCACTATAGAGATGTGGGAGTCACCCATTAGTACATCAAAAGACACAAGTCGAGACAACGGGCCCATTATTCATCTCAGGATTAAGATACAATACAAATGATTGTCTAAAGTGAATCGATTTGACAAGACAGAATTATTAATCCAAATCAATTCACTTTATGTCCCGATCCAACACATCGTCACCTATGACAATGCGCCAATGTTTCTATTCACGGAGTCCAACTCCGATGGCCAAGACAAACCATCTCCCAAAAGGGATATAGACAACATAACAATCTTTACATGAATAAAGCGCCCAACTTTATTCCCTCGATTGCGGATCATATATTTTAGACCATCACCTTAAGAGTCGTGTCTACCGCATAATCATCCCATCATATGCCCAACTCTTAAGGTTTAGACTGACAGTCTCAAACTACTGTTTGCTTATCATACATTCAACAAATATGAACGTAAAGAGGACAATATTTGGTATATATAAATGAATAAATTCTTTATTGATAAAAATGTCTCCAAAAACGTATTACATTTTTACTCCTTAGAGCATACATGTCTAACACTCCGACGCTCAAGTCAGTGTTCTGACCGGAAAGAGCTAAGGAAAGGCAGAGTAGGCGAGGGAAGAATGCCCGTACCTTTGTGGTGGAGTTGATGCTCCTATTTATAGAGTTTAGCTTGGATCCGGGTATGGACCGGTTTGGCCCGTAACCCAGGTGTCCAGCGACAGATGTCACGATCTCCGGAGAAGGAGGATTGCCCAACGGAGGGTTGAGATGGTGCCACGTGGTGGTCTTTGGGTAAGTCGGACAGATCCTGGTCGGACAGGTCCCTGGTTGGACAGGTCCCGGTCAGACAGGTCTCTAGTCGGACAGGTCCCTGGTCAGGCAGATCCTGGTCGGATGGGTCCCTGGTCGGACGGGTCCCTGGTCGGACGGGTCCCTGGTCGGGCAGGTCCCTGATCGAGCAGATCCTGGTCGGACAGGTCTCTGGTCGGACAGGTCTCTGGTCAGACGGATCCTGTCCTGGTCGGACAGGTCTCTGGTCAGACAGATCATGTCCTGGTCGGACAGGGCCCTGGTCGAACGGATCCTGTCCTGGTCGGACAGGTCACTGGTCGGACAGATACCGTCCTGGTCGGATTGGTCATTTCAGCCAACCTGTTCGGGTGATCGGTTTTAAGAGGGTATGAACTTAAGATGATTTTCTCATCAAGAAGATTTCCCTCAACAAGCACAATTATCATGGATTGGTTTTTGAGCTTTAAACAAAGATAAAATAAATGTCGTTTGAAGTTTTGAAACATATTGTTCTATTGGTTTCTTTCTACATCACCTTTTGTGGTTTTGAGTACGTTTATGGATGATGCATTTCAATTCAGCATTTATAGTCCTCTGGTTAATGTATTTTGATTTATTGAAAGATGCTTCCATACGTCTTGAGTTGGAATGAGCAGTAAAGACAAACTAGTTGCCGCATTCTTTGTGGGGGCAAATGTGTGGCTTTGGAGAAAAGCAAGAATTTCTCGAAGCGTCCAGAGGCACATTTCATCAACAACCCCGATCGATGGAGGTTGATTTTCTTACGTCGGAGATATTATTTTTATGAGTTACACTTCTTTGTATTTGAGGCTTCATTGACCTCTCTTGCTGTTAGGTGTTCCGCAAATTGGATGGCCTCGCAGAGGAGATCCAGAGGTATCAAACACCGGTAGAGTTATGGAGAAAGTTCATATACTGTACTTCACTCTCGGGTTCAATTCTTGGTTCTGTTGACCACATGAAACCTCAAGGTGCAAAGTTGATCTCTTTTTTTTTTTTTTTTTTAACTTTTTCAATCTTGCCACTTAAAAGGCAGCTTTTAAGTCTTATGGACTGCCAAGTTTAGGCAATAAGATAACGTAATTCGAGGCTGTTAGCAAGTATTTGAATATAATTAAAAAATTATAATATTTTTATCGCCATATTTTGAGCAAGTTGTTAGCCCAGTGTCTGTTGCACACTTCTCCCAATACAAGTTGATGAGGTTACTGCTTAAGCAGCTTGAAAATCTTAATTTCCAAATTCGTGCATCCAAAGAAATGGAAGGCCTCAAGCACGGGATTCTCAAGGAAAGACAGATTTTGATGGGTCATGAGTGTTTATCCATAGATGCCAGTAACGACTATGTTACTGTACCAGTATCATGTTTCAAGAACGGGAAGTATATGCAAAGGAATATCAAGTGTAATATCCTCGTTACTACTGATGGTGCTGGAAGTACTATACGTAAGCTTGCAGGAATAGAAATGAAAGATGAAAGAGAGTTGCAAAACATTGTTAGTGTCCAATTATTGAGCAGAGATCTTGGCCAATACTTGCTCAACGATAGACCCGGTATGCTGTTTTTTATTTTCAATACTGAAGCCATTGGGATCCTTGCCGCACATGATCTCAAGGAAGGTGAATTTGTTTTTCGGGTATTTTGTCATTGAAAAATGATCTGAAGAACACGTCTCCTTTGAAATGTGCAATTACTTATCTCTCACCTTCTTGCAGATACCATTTTACCCACCTCAACAAAATGTTCAGGATTTCAGTCCCAAGTTCGTCTCCATTTGTTACGAATAGGTTGCTCAATGAACATTCATATGCCGTCTCATGACAATTTTCATTGCTATGTTAAGGATGTGTAATGGATTAAGGCTTAGAAATTAGAATGAGCTATTGACGTGTATACGTGCTAGAGCGTTTTCATTAAAATTGCTATTGAGAAAATGTGCTCTATTCTTTTAGATGTGTGAGGAGTTAATCTTCAAACTGGTCGGTCGAGAGCTGGCAGACTTAGATGTGATTGATATAAAGCCATGGGTTATGCATGCTGAAGTTGTGGAGAAGTTTCTATGCCATGACAACCGAATAATACTCGCTGGTGATGCTGCTCATAGATTCCCTCCTGCTGGTGGATTTGGTTAGTTCTTCTCTTTGTAACGCAGATAATGAGAAATCTTAATAATTCAAGGCAATATCAGTCCTACAATATTTAGTTGGATGTTTGAATTGCTGAATTGGGGTAGCTTTTGGCTTTGAAAGGCTTATAATAGGATTGAAAGCTAAAGGTCTATAACCTGCTTAACAAGGAATACATAAACTGATAGAATTTTTATTTTTTATTTTGTTGAATATAAAGGACAAAAGTTACCTTTACAGTCACTGCGTGATTTGTGCAGGAATGAACAGTGGAGTTCTGGATTCTCATAACCTGGCATGGAAAGTAGCATCCGTTGCAAAGGTTATTGCACCATTTTCAATACTTAATACTTATGAAGCTGAACATAGGCCAATATTGACTTTATCTTCTTCACTTTTGTAGCGTCATACTCTTTTTTATCCTCCTGAAATTGAGTAGATTTTGACATGCAATGCTATGTTTTCATGTCAGGTTGCCATTTTCAACACGGAACTTGGCATTCAAAAATTCAAAGCAGCAATGGCAGTTCCTGCTGCCGTTGGTCTTGATCCAAGTATTGCAAACTCGGGTAAACCGAACAGCCTATTGCCTTTGATCTTGTTCTTGATCTAGAATATAGACCTTTAGCTTGGTGAGTTGTTAAGCTTCTTTTGTAGGTTAAAACGCATCCATCGCTTATCATTTCTTCATTTGCAGTCCATCGTGTTATTAATGATGGAGTTGGTGCCATTTTGATATCTGGACTACAGAGTGCAATTTTGGATGGAGTTTTTGCAATAGGTCGTGCACAACTCTCGGAATTTCTTCTGAATAAAAAGAATCCACTTGGGTCTGTCAGGCTGGCTAAGCTAAGATATTTAATGAAGGAAAAAGCTTTCAACTCCAATTCCCAGCAGAGGACCTTGGTTTCAGGTAATCACATATTCTAAGACACGCTTGCCATCTTTAAGGCTACGCTTCAAATCAAACAAGTTTCGAGCTTTGCACGCTGACTAATGTCATAGGTTTACAGCTTTTTGGTTTACTTAACCAACTCGCTAATTGGATCATCAATGAAAAAAAACATCTCTGCAAGACGTCTAATTCTAGCCATTACCGTTAGATACCTTCAAGGAGCACTTCTTCCTGACCATGATGGTGTCACTGGTACTCCTGAAGCACCTACTGGTCGACGGCGAGACTATATTCCTACTGCAGATCCAGGTTGCAGACTGCCCCATATAAAAATGTGAGGGCATTTTTGAATTCCTCAAGTAAGGTATGCTGGCTTTGTGTTGTCAATACGTTTCTTATGTGGGATACCACCTTTTTTTTCCCTCTCTCTGAGAATACTCCATAATTGTTTAGTAATACATGATATTATCTATTATTTTATAGCAGATCATTTCGACCCTAGATCTCATATTTGGAGACGAAGTGGAGTTTCTTCTCGTTATAGCACCTATCGAGTCGTCTTATTGTCTAGCTCGTGCTACATTAGAGGTGGCCGAGGAAGTCAAAGTTTCCATCAGAGCATGCATGCTTTGGTCTGGTGATAATTCTAAAAAAATTGTAGTAGGAAGCAAGGCATCATTGGTACCTTGGGAAAATTACATAGATGTTTTGGAGGTTAAGAAGTCACCCACTTCTTTGGCATGGTGGGATACATGTAAGATGACCAACAGAGGAGCCATATCCTTGTTAGGCCTGACGAGCACATTGCTTGGCGTGTTAAATCAGGAGTTGTTGAGGATCCAATAAAGGAAATGAGAAGGGTTTTTTCTGCTGTTCTGGGTTTCAAATAAAGGGAAAGATTAGGACTTATGTTATTACATACTTGTACTATAAAAGTACCAAATGTTCCCTAAATGCTTGGCAAAAAATTGTACTTTTGGCACATATTAAGCACAATGCGAGCAAGCATTGGTCTATACTAAATTGTTTGAACATATCCATTCGTGAAGTTGAAACCTCAAATCAATCAAATTAAAGGAGCAAGCAGTCTGATGCAAGAGTATACCAACATGGTTGAGAATTGTATTCCTATGTAAATCTGAACAAACCATGTATGTCGTTATGGCTCTTCGGGCTATAATACTGTCCCAAGACCTTGTTGAACATCTAATCATCGAGTTGCTACCAGATGGTGGCTTTTTCAGGCATCAAGTTTGACCAGTAACCAAGAAAGCCAAATGGCCAACAGCTGCAGTGATAATTCCAAGCAATCCACCAGCTACAACCTGTAAACGGGTCGTATTAGGAAAAAAATAAAAATAATAATTAAAAAAAAACAATCCACGATGGATTTAGATCTCCTAGTACCAAATGGTGTATGACCAGCAACATTATGTCACGTCGTATAAAAATCAAAGAATAAATTTTAACTAATTTTTACATGTTTTTACTACTGAATTCATTCATTGACAGCATAATGTGGTTGGTTTTGATACCGTCTGGAACACAATTATTGGACAGGATCTGTATCCGTCCATTGTATGAAAAAAGGGATTATCAACCAAAAACTTGCATAAGTATCTTTGACAGAGAAACCTTTATCCCGGAGGTAAAGATGTTTAACCACAAAATCAAAGACCAAATCCATCATATCGGACAAAGCATATAGTTTTTTTCTTCATGGAATTGACAACACGTCACGTCACTATAGACTATTATATGCAATGATTTGGGGGAGTAAAGTACAATAGGAAAACAAGATTTTTTATTTTCAAAAATCTCTTAATAATTTCAGAGCTAAGGTACCACTAAAACCAACGTATAATAAAACCATTAAGATCATTGAAAGGACCATAGCAATCAATGTTTCAGTACACGTTGTGCATGAGAAGTTACGGGATACAATCTAAAGCAATGTAGCAAACCTGAGGAGGAGTGTGGCCAAGAATTTCACGCAGGGGTCTACTCTCAGCAAGAGGATGCTCAGCAGGAAGTTCATAAACAATTTGATTCAGAACCTGAAAAAAAAAAAAAAAAACACCGACGTCAAATACATAAAACCAGCTCGGCCAAGAGAACTGGCTTATGGAGCTTATAACAGCTTGTTTGCGCTTAAACAGAACTCCTCGAAGTCCAGATTATAACAACTTGGATGCACTTGAAACCAAAACTTGTAAAACTGTTAACACTAATACAAAGTCTTGAAAGAGAGACAAAGAAAACCAAGAGCAGAAAATCATCCAAACCTCTGCTTGGCGTCCAGCATGTAGTCTTACACCAGTGGCATCATACATAACCTGCCACAAACATACATTATATATACATTGGATATCTCCCCACAAGAACAAAACATGGGCTACCTTCAAAACAAAAGAATTACAAACATGGGCTTTCAGACGTTTCCAAAGAGTAATGAAAACTAAACAAGGTTTTCACTCTTATTAATCATTTGTCAACAACAATGGTACGAAAGGAAAACAAGGTTTTCACTCTTATTAATCATTTGTCAACAACAATAGTATGAAAGGAGGAAGGGTGGTCATACAATACACGCCAGGATCAACGAAGTGGCAAAGACTGATCCTCCAAAGCCTTCTTGGACTCCAACAGCAACCGCAAGAGCAGTAACAGTTGCAGAATGAGACGATGGCATTCCGCCAGACGCAACAAGTTGCTTGAGATCCCATCGTCTTTCTTTATACCTGCAAATCTAAGAAAAAAATTAGACTCTTTAAAAACATAAAAATAAAAATTCTTGAGCTCAAAATCTTGGGGCTTTAAGGAAACTATGAAAGTTTAATCAATGGCTGAATAGATTCTTTTTCAGCTTAAAGATCTGAGCAAAAGTAATTTTAAACCTCCATGCCAGAAAAAGAGATTCAAAGAAAAACCTAGTCAATAACAAGGCAATTTCCTTTGAATGCCGATCACAACAGAGCCTATTCAAAGGCGATTTCTTTCTCGTTTTCGATCAATCTAGATATTCTCGAATCAAGATTGCATTCAAGAAAACAACACAAGACAATGAAATTTAGATCCGAATTCGAAGGAGAAATACCAGGCAGTTAGGAACTTGATGAATTGAGCGATTGCGAAAGCAACAAAAGCGCAGAGGAGAGGATAATTCGTGAAGATTGAAGAAGACGACGCCGCCGCCGATGATGAGCCACCTCCGGTCGCCGCCATAGCCGAAGTTCCCGTCATCTCATCCATTGGTCTTCTCTCTCCGCCCAAAATCCCCTTTTTCTTTCCTTCGATGAAAGAAAAACCCCTCGAAATTGCCCCTTTCTCGAAATTCCGAATCGAAAAAATGTCAAAATCAGAAAGAGAGGGACAGAGAGAGAGAGAGAGAATGAAGGAGGAGAAATTGATGACTTTCTTGACTGATTCCAAAAAAGGATCCAAACGGAGTTTTATTAGGCTATGAGAGAGAGAGGAGAGAGAGATAAGCAATTTTTTTCTTTTTCTTTTTTATTTGTACTATTTTTCTTTTGTTTCATTTCCCGGGAAGTTGAGGAATCAGAAAGAATAGGGAAGGTTCTTTGTAGAATTGTATGCGTAGCTCTGTGCATATATATATATATATATATATATATATATATAGAGAGAGAGAGAGAGAGAGAGAGAGAGAGTGAGGGAGGAGTTTTCGTTTGGTTTTTGCCCATTTTGTGCGTCTTCAAAGTGCTTATTTAACAAACGGTCTCTGCTCTCTTTCTTTCTCTCTCTCTCTCTCTCTCACTACCAGAATGAATGTGCCTATCTCTTTTTTACAGCATCTACAAGAATATACCAATATATCCATATGGATCTCTTCTTCCCTTTGGTCTTGTATACCCAACACAAAGAGTTAGTGGGAAAATGGCAAATTCATTCAATAATATGTCTTCAATTATTTTGACATCACAACTCGCAAATTGGATTCAAGTATTTAACCTCACGTTACTTGCTTTATGGTTGATTGTTGAACCCATAATTGCATTCAAAAATATTTTCTTCTTTTGTTTGACTGAAAAATCTTACAAAGGAGTTTATAAACTTTTAAAAGTGCACAAACATTTGCGTATAAATTACTAAAGTGTTTGACAGAATAGTTAAAATTATTGGTTAGAACTAGTTTTATTATAACATGTAAAAGCTTTACACTATAACGATTTTTTATTATTACTATAGTTTATGAGAGCATTCACTGTTTATAATCGAGGAAATAGTTTAGACCGTGGTTCGAACCGACCGACCAAACAACACATACAATATCTTGTCATATTAAATTTTTATAATAATTAACGATTACCTAACGTACAAAATATTCAAGCAAGTGGCGGGTAATATATATTACAATAACTAAATTATTTTTAAGTAAATTATAAAATTTTGACACCCAAAATTAAATTAATAACACCATGAAAGAAAACTTGTTGAATAAATGGATGCCTTGCCAAGCTATCAATGCAAGATTCGGATGCCCTATTCCATGCCTCGAAATAGGCTTGCTCCTTCTTGTTAGTTGTTGTAACACATCAATGAGAAGAGTTCTAAGAGACTACTGTGGAGAAGAAAAATTTAGGTAAAGAAAGGGTGTGTGATAGATAGAAAGAAAAGAAAAAGCAACAAAATTTAAATGAATAATAATTTTATATTAATAGCAAAAGTCAAAAAAAATTATACCGGTTAGAAAACGACATATTACTATGAAAACGACAACGTTCTGGATGAAATACTTGTTACAATGGACAGCAGAACAAAGGCGACAACCTTTTATGCGCAAAAACATCAAACAAACCAAATCCAAATCCAAAATTTTTAAAAACGACGACATTGGTAATACTGACAATCGGTCATAAACAAAAACTACAACAGTTTTAAAAAGGAAAACTATTAGGAAAACGACATCACACTTAACAGGATGACGGATTCCATCAAAAACAACGAGAACACGACAGGACGAATACACATGTTAGAATCCTCAGTCCATAGCATCCCAAGAAACGACAACGCATATAGAAGACAACAACATCATCAAACGACAAAATACCAAACAAACAATTAAACCCCACAACAGCGATAGAGATTCGAAATTGCAATAAAAGCGAAGAAATTCTGAAGGCGATAATAAGCGAGAAGAAGAGCGTCTAACGAAAACAGTTTGGAATGGGAAATGCGTGTCAGAAACGACAGAAATACAAAGGACGACAACATGATGTACGTGACAATAACACCATAAAACGACAAAGTATGAGAGAATTAAAACCAAACAGATGCCTAACGGTTGCAGCCTTATCAACTCGATGGTAGCTAAAACGACGGACTTCAGAAAACGACAAAAGTTGAAAACGCGACTGTCATAAAAACATGCTGTACAGGAATCAGCCATCGGACAAAAATTGTAACGCCCCTTAACTAGGGTTAATAATTTTTAATAAATAAAATAAAGAGTAAAAAATAAAAATAAAAACATTAAAGTAATTTATCTAGGACTTAAATAAAAACTCTTAAAATGAAATAAAAATATAAACAAATAAATAAATCACAGTTTAATGTAGCACCTTAAATTTTAATAATATAATACTGTCATCATCATCATTCCAACCTTCAATACATCTTAATACAGTCATAGAAAGTAACAAACAATGCTTACAATATCATGAAGGACATTCTTTGATAAATGAAACAATTCCAACATAATACCGCTATATAGCTTCCTCAACTATATTTCTTGTTACCACCTCATATATTGTGAGTCCTAAAAAGATGAAAATATAGAGGAATGAGTGACAACATGCTCAGTAGGAAAAACTATTACTCACCTTTAGGTTTTTATCATTGCCACATTAAAACCTGCATGGTTAGTTAATATTCATCATTATCCAGATTATGAGATTTATTATGATCATACTCCGTGGATACCATTATTAATTATTACCGAGTTTCAAACAAATATTAAAATTCATCATTATTCCTAGGTATCCACGTTCAATAGAGAATCACATAACTCATTGAAACCCAATTGGGCGCGCTTGATCACTCTCCAAACATTCCAAGAGTGTTCCAGTGAGAGGACATCAAGCCCCAAGTCTTCATCAAGTCGATTCATGTACTGGGACTTCGATCCAAGGAAGGGTCATTACCTCCCTTATTTTACCTTTTAGGATATTCGTGCCCAAAGATGTAACCGTCGCTCTCTTCATGTTTTACCATTTCTCTATATTCATCCGTTATTTATAGAGTTAGTTTTCCTAACCATGCTTCTCAATTTACAACAACATGTGTCAAATCATTATGTTCCTCGCTGTACAGTACAAGACGAGTTCTACATCATCATGTTATAGATATAATCATATATATTCAAAATAGCATATACATATCTTGCAACATAAATCAACAAATTTTAATTTATCAAAACCTCACAAAAGATGAATAATAGAATCCCTACCTTCCAAGCTTATCAACAATCTTTTAATCTCGGAATCAATTAACGTTAGCTCCACACTCCCTTGATCCTAAGGCATGCATAAGGACAATTAAAACTAAAGCACAACATATAACCACATTCATAAATAAATCATGTGTAAATCCATCTCATTAGTGTACCATTAAAGTTTTTATGCAAATTTCTCTTTGAATACCAAAGTAAACAATTTTTGTCTTAACACAATATAAAATGTATACAAGTAATCTATATATTTTAGTCCCTAATAAGATTCATAAATCACTTAGGATAGTATTGGAAAGGTTGCAAGACATTAAGGAATTAGGAGGTGAGCAAAGTTGGGTTCTTAATTCAGGTTAGCAACTGGAATACCATGGTAAACTGGCAGTATACTTTTGCAAAAAGGGCAAGTTCACTGTCTACAATCAGCACACGAGTTAACAGGTGGTTTACTTAAGGTAAACGGACGGTATACTGCCACTGTCAGGTTTGCTAGTTTCCAATCTGAAAATTAAAAAATTCATAAAAAATAAAATACAACTCCGATTTAGGCTTATAATAGCTCGTTGGAAAGTTTAGGATGTCTACTTTTTAAATATGCAAACCAATTTACAAAATTTATTTTCATTTAATCCCAGAATTTTAAGAAATAACCACTACCCATAGAGTTATTATAAAGTTTATGGAATGTCAAGTTTTTCTTTAACCCAAACATATTATCCTTGTTTAAAATGTCAAAACCATTCCAAAATATGCAGCATGCATTATATAATAACAATAAACATATTCTCATAAGTTTTATACTAAAATCATTATCGAACCATATTTCTAGCCTTTCTTACAAATAATGATGAAAACATGCTTAAGTTTGCTCTTCAAGCTCAAAACTTTAAAACATTAACCATAGAGCTATGGAAACTAGTTCTAAACATTCCTACCATGTTTCTAACATTGTTGTCAAACCAAAATAAAGGTTGGTTGTGGGTTTTAACTTAAGACTCAAGTTTTTGTTCATAAAATGCTCAAATATGCATGTTAACATAACTAGAAATTTGCATGAACTTTGAACATGAAAATTATGCATTAACATGGAGAAAACACATACTAGAAACTAAGTTTAGATTAAAGAAAACCTACCTCAAAACTGCTTTGAAAGCCACCAAAGTTCGGATTAAAAATCAAGCTTGAACTTTTGGGGTTTATTGGCCATGAAGGTTACAGTTTTGGCTCATTTTTGAACAAGAATATGGGCTGTGTCCTTGGGTGATTTTGGTTGGATTTGGACCATGTTCTTGACAGCGTTCTTGGTGGTTTTCGAGCAAGAAAATAGGCTGCTCTCCTTAGTGTTTTCAGGCATGTTTGGTGGGCGTTTTGCTACTCTAGTTACTATGGTATGGCTGGAAGTTTCTTTGCTTCAAAGGAAGGAAATGGTGGCTGAGTTTTCTTGGCTACTCTTAGTGTTCTGCTATAGCAAAACGTGAGGAAGAAAAAGTGGGAGTGAGGTAGACATGAGGAGATGTTTGATCAGAATAAAAAGAAGGCTGCATTGTTAAGTAATAATTTGGGGGACAAAGTTGATGGAAGTAGGTGGAGGTTAGGTTGTGAATGTCTCCTTCAGAGACTATAGTTCATATAATGCCAAATGGTATTTTCATAATTAATTTAATGTTCCAACAGTGTTTCGGTAAATATACTAAATAGATATAAAAAAAATTTAGAAAATTTTGAAATAGGTAGAAATATAGGATGAAATAGAATTTAGATGAAACAAATTTTAGTTGGCACACTAATAATTAATTTAATCACTATATTACCCGTTAAGAAAATAATGGTTGTCATAAAAATACATCCTATACTGTACACAGTACACGACAGCTGTACAGGACTCGGCAACAACGTGATGTAAACGTCAAAAATCGAAAAGAATTAACAAGGTGTTTGGAATGTTCAGTCTTACCTCATTTGATTTAATTCAAATAGTATAAAACTCTCATATATTATAGTATAAAATAAATATATTTTATAGTGTAAAGTTCTCACATAATATAATACTTTTAGTTCTAATTTTTAGTTCCAACTTACTTCTCAAACACCTTATAAAATAAGAACACTATTTAACTCATGGGGTTATAAATTATAATCTCGCTGTTAACAAAACAGTAAGACTCAATCTAAAAAATAGTTAAAAATAAAACTAATAAGTTTATAAATAACACAGTTATAATCTAATGAGATAAAAAGGATTTTTATTTTTTAAAAACAAAAGCACCATAATCATCATCCAAAAAATAAAATAAAAGGACAAGAAGAACTACATTTTCAAAAGCGACAGCATAAGACAACAATTAACCGAAAACAAAAAACCATAACAAAAAGTTAAAATTGCATTCAATAATACGACAACAGGAAATAAAACGACAATAACAAAATAAAACGACTATAGTTCTACAATGATAAAACTCTCCATGAACGACAAACTATGGTCAATTTCAACCCTCCTAAAAAAACTTGCTTTTAAAAACGAAATCATTAAGAATATAGTAATTTTTTAGCTTCATTTGGTAACTTCCTTCTGAACTATATAGTTTCAACTACTACAGTATAAAGCTCTCACATATTACAATATAGGGGTGAACAAAAAACTCGACAATTCGATGAACCCAATTAACTAACTCAACCCAACTTGAAATATCTAGAACCTGATGAGTAATTCAACCCAACTCAACCCAACCAGATGTTTTATTAGGGTTTGGGATAGGATTTTCCCAACCCATCTTAACTCAAACTAACCCAATCTATTTATATATATATAATACTTATATTGTATAATTTTAATACATAAATTACATATACACAAAGCTGAAAAATGCATTTTGACATGTATTGTTTTTAGAATCCGTATATTATTTTAGTTCTTCTTACTTTTTTTTTTTTTTTTTTGGGAAATGCTCTCGCTTGCATCCATGAGAAATTAACAAATTCATTTTGACAAAGGGTATACATGTATTATTTGTTTTATATTTACATTAGTAAATGGAATTAGAGGATGTTTTATTATGTTTTGGAATTAGAGATTAGCAATTATACACTATATTGACTGATGTTTCTTAGTATTTTTGTTGTATTATCTCCATTTTGGTTTTAAGTTACTGAGACAATTTTGGATATTTATAAGATGTTTAACTTTTTGATTCATTTTGCATTCAATTGTTAGGTTTGAATTTTTTTCCTTTTATATCACTTGACCCGACCAACTCACCCAAAATTCTAATTGGCTGGGTTGATTTTAAACTTTAGGTTTATTAGGGTGGGTTAAATTTAAAATAAACCCACCCAAACTTTGATTGGACGAGTTGAGATTTTTTTTTAAAAAAAAAAAAAAAACCCAACCCACCTAGTGTTACAGTGTAAAGCAAAAGTAAGCTACAATATAAAACTCTCACATAATCAATATAATTCGTTCTAATTGTCTATTCCAACTATGTTACCAAAAGCATCTTGAAAAGAGTGAAAATAGTAGGCTAAATCAACTATGCATAATAGGATTTAATGAATGGTCAATTATGACATCATGAACTAACAATGACATCACTTAGTAATTAAATATGATGAAACAATACCCCAATATCCTTCAGTTCATTGGTATAGCATCATCCTTCCTTATGGAACAATCATAAGATAACTAGCAGATTTATAAGCCTTTTGGATTCCATTCCCTTATAAGCCAGTTTTAAAAAGGTGAATTCTACTAAATAGGTTGGTAACAATTTATACCAAAGCCAGCTTCTATGTCGTATGTTCAAATCAAAACAGTTGTATTATAGGCTAGATTAAGATGCATTGATGAAGCATGTTAATGCGGCTAGGCTGCCATGGACGACAATTGTGGAGCATGGTGAAATGTTAAATACCAAAAGTCTTACATGTCCCACATGGAACAATCATAAGATAACTATGAAAATAGTAAGCACAAAAATCAAAACAATAAAAATTTTTATTTATTGTTTTGCTAATTAACTAGTAATTGTTTACTATTTCTACCCAAAACACAAAAAAAGAGAGGAGAATAAGAAGAAGAGAGATACTTATCAAATAGAGCAGAGAACAGAAAGGAGAGAGGAGAAATCTGAGATGTGAGGCGAAGTAGATGGAGGGCTAATGAAGAAACAAAAAATCAAATTAGTGTGAATTTGTAAATAGAGGAGAAGAAAAAGAAAAGTCGGCCTCCTTGACCACATTTAATGTATGTGGCATTTAATTCATAAGTTTAAATTGCATTTAAAACTATTTTTTTGAAATATTTCGTTTCATAAAAATTTAAATTTTTGTTTAAATTTTTAGTTCGAGAAAAATCCAATATTTATTGCTATCATGAAAACATGTCATTTCTTTTTTTTTTTTTTAAAGATAGTTAGCATTATTGCCCTTAAACTTATCGACGTTTGTAATTTACCCTATGAACTTGGTAAGTTACACTATAAACTTACAAATCTGTAGCAAATTACACCCGTAATAATGATTTTAGTTATTTTGACTAAAATTAATATATAATTTACACATAAATAGCTTATTGATGACATGAATGGTCATTGTTATATATTTTAACCTAAATTTATTATGATTTATATATTTATTTAGATTTTTATCAAAATAGAAAATTTTGAATTAACTTTATTTTAAATATAAATTTTATTCAACATTTATACAAATAAAAAAACCTTTTTAGATTCTTAATTAATGACCTATGCGAAAATCACATGTCAATTTTATTCAGAAAATTAAAATTGCTATCAATGGAGTATTTGCTAAAGATTTATAAGTTCAAGGTGTAACTTGCAAACATTAATAGTTTAAGAGGTAAATAACAAAAGTGTGATAAATTCAAGGAGCAACGTCACCAAATATCCTTTAGAAAATGCTTGCAGTTGTTCCATGCATGAAAATGAAATTTATCATCGCAAAAGTTTTTTCCTTCCCTACAATTTTATAAACTGCGGAACATTGAAGCTCTCTTCCCCTGTCCCTCCTTCATCCTTCCCTTTATTTATAATCCTAGCGAACCATTACAATTTTTAACTTGTAAACGTGACTTTGAAATAAATATTAGATTGTTCTAACATGATTGCAGAACATAAATACTTGAAAGGAAAAGAAACATCAGTATTAATCTAATTTAAAAAGTGGGATTCTTTTTAAACACCAAGTTCTTCAAGAAGTCTACTAAAAAATGAAGTTAAATAATCATAAATGTGTGGAACTTTTATTCATATGGTGGTAGTTCCTATTCCTACATCATAACGTCATCACATATCTGTTCCAACTCCCTCCACGCCTAAAAATGCTTCTTACTATTCTCTTATATATGAACTCTAATAGGGTGTTTGGAAAGGTGGTGGGAACCAGTGGTGGGAACCATTTTTATTATAGCATATGAGAGTTTTATACTGTAGCATATTTTTTTACTGTTACTGTAGCATGTGAGAGTTTTACACTGTTCATAACTGAGATTGTGGTGGGAACCACTCAGTTCCCACCACTGCCAAACACTCCCTAAACATAAAATGTGCTAAAACGTAGCAAGTCGAATTTATTATCACAAAACATATTTCCTTAAAAACGAGAACATAAATATATATAGTTAATAAAACTTGTCATAAATTTAAAAGTTATTTTTACACTTGTTACATGACAATGATCCATATCATTCATACTCGTAAGCGCTTAACTTATGAAAAGAGTGAGATTACAAGTCCTCAATCCACCAAGACAAACTTGCATGAAATGTCGAGAACAACATAAAATGCCATGAAAACCATAATCAAATTTATCTAAATTACATGTTCATGATATTTGATAATATGCAAATAAAATATGTCATTAAAATAGCAAGGCTTAAAAAAATTAGTCCACGTTGTAGTGTGATTATACTTAAAAACAACGGAGCTTTTACTTTACTAATTCCTTTCTGGTAATGCGACTTTGAGGTTTCTTTGTGTGCTTGACTTATATTCTTTAAATTGTTCTTGGTTTTGGAAGAACTACGGAGAAAAGGATTTTGGCTAGAGAGATTTTGTTTTTGGCTAGAGAGACTCAAGAAAAAGATGGCTATATAACTTAGGGTTTATGAGAATGGATATATATGGGCATGTTTGTTTCGAGTATTATTTGGATTCAACGGACTCAAATTTGGATTCAAGTATCAAAAATCCTTTGGATACGTGTTTGTTTTCTCCAAAATTTGAATCTTTTGAGTATCAAGAATCTAAGTTTTTAGAGTTCTCATTCCCCCTAAACTTTTGATACTCGAATTTCTCTGCTACAGTAAAAACTAAAAATTCTCTCTCCTATATTTGAGGAAAAAAATCATAACTTTTTCATTTGTGATCCAATTGAGATGATTCTTTTTTCATTGTGTTTTTAGTAAAGAGAGAAATAAATTAAGATCATTAACATTAAAATTTTATTAGATTTATTAATAAATTAAAAACTATTTTCACTATCTTTTTAAATACAAATTTCAATTTTATTTCATACTCAGATTAAAACTTAAATGGACATCCAAACGTCAATTCAGATAACAATTTAAATCACAAACTCAAATCCTAATTCAAATCACACTAACTTAAATCAAATCACTAATTTGAATCTATTTACGAAACGGACCCTATATATACATATATATATATATATAATATACATATATATGCATATTAGAGGAAAATTGCTTATGAGGTTTCTCTCTCTGTCTTTTTTTTTTTTTTTTGGTCTCACAGGTTTGGCCGAAACTGATATACATTCACACACTGATAAAGTGCACGTGCGGCTTTACATTGTAATTTGTTGATATATTATCTTAAGCATGATGTTTGCTCCATATTTGATTATATCCTAATTTAAATGCATGCGTTACGGAAAAGTGACTAATTATGCTGACGGGTTTTTAAACATATATCAAAATCTTTGGAGGGAAGTTGAAATAGTAAAATTTTAAAAATATTGCAAGAAACTTTTAAGTTGAAATATTTTTTTTTTTGTTTGACTGAAAAATCTTACTGAACTTTTAAAAGTGCACAAGCATTTGCGTATAGATTAGACTATTTTATCATATGAAATTTTTGTAATAATTAACGATGACCTTACGTATAAAACATTCTAACGAGTGGTATATGCATCATGATGGTTTACGTCTGAATCAGTGTTTATATTACTTTAATTTTATACGCAATCACCATTTTCAAAAAAAAAAATTCTAGCAAGTGGCGGTTAATATATATTACAATAACTAACATTTGAGACGCTCGCTGGTCATCATCTTTTAAGTAGGTTATCAAATTTTGATGTCTAAAACTAAATTAATAACACCAAGAAAAAAAATTGTTGAATAAATGGATGCCTTGCCTAGCTATCAATGAAAGGTTCTCCATTGGTATATTTGAGCCTTGTGTAAGATATCTATAACCTATTGGACCATTTAGACAACCCCAAAATGCATAGATTATTTTAGCACATCAACGAGGAGAAGAATTATAAGATAATAGCGTGGAGAAGAAATATTGAGGAAGAAAGTGTGCAAAATAGAAAGAAAAGAATAGAAAAGAAAATGCATTCCCCAATTCATTTAACAAAATTTAAATCAATAGCCAATTATATTAAAACGACAACATGTTAGGATGAAATACATGTTGCAATGGACAGAAAAACGAGAACGTAACAAATCAATTTTTTTAAAAAAAACGACAACATTTTCGTAACTAGAAATGACAACAGCGTTAAAACGACGTCACAATTGATAGAATGGCGGATTCCAATAAAACAAAGGGAAGTCGAGAGCACATCAGGACGAAGACACATGTTAGAATACAAGAAACGACAACGTATATATACGATAATAAGATAAAGCCAAAGCCCAAAACTTTCATTGTACGACAACACATGGGGCGAAAAAAAAACATAAAACGGAACTGCGTGTCAAGAGGACAGAAATACATAAACGACAACGTGAGCTATGTCACATAAAACGATAAAACTTAACACAAACAAGTAAAACCGAACAATGACCATCGCAATTACAACATTATTATAATACGATCGACAATGGATAAAAACGACAAGAAATCTGAAAAAGACGAGCTAAAAACGACGACCGTCAGAAAAACGACATCCTAATTGACTGAGCACATTCCAATAAATCGACCCTATCACAGTATCACACATGAAGACGAAAATATATGTAATACTGTACACGACAGCAGTACAGGAATTGACAGCGACGTGATGTAAAATGGCAATAACATCAAAAACGACAAGATATAATACATATAACTAAAACAAGAGGAGAGGACCATAATGATCATCCAACACTGAAACTAAAACGACAACAAGAACTACATTTCCAAAAGCGACAGTCATAATACGACAATAACATGAAACAAAAAACCACAACAAATAGTTAGACCACGTTTCAAGAATACGACAACAAGAACTAAAACGACAATAACTAAATGAAACGACTACAGTTCTATCAACGACAAGGGTTATTTACTTTTTTATACTCTAATTTTAGGTTTATTTGAACACTGTACCTTTGGTTTTAAATCTTATTGAATTTATGCCTTTATGTTAGATTTAATATACAAATTTATACTTTTTGTTCTAATCAATATTCAAAATTGATCTAAGAAATTGTCCAAAATACCATCAAATTGAAAAATAAGAGAACTTTATACATTTGAAAAAACTTCAAACTATCGTTTTTAACTTCAAAAATGTATAAAATACCTTAAAAAATAAGTGCTTTGTTTGTTTTATTTTTGTTTTCTTTTTATTTTTAAAGGTTTTAATTTTTCTTTATTTTATTTAAGGATAATATGGTTATTTTAAATGTCAAAATCAACTATTGATTGAAGTAATGTATAAATTTGTGTACTAAATCGACTGTAAAAGTATACATTCGATAAAATTAAAAGCCGAGAGTATAGGATTTGAATTAACTTAAAATAGATGATATAAAAAAATAAATATGCCTAATGATAAACTCCCCATGAACGACCAACTATGGTCCACACATATCACATTTTAGAAAAAGAACACTTCGTTTGAGACAACATCATCACGAAAAGGATTTTTTTTTTGTTACTAATACTAATGACCCCTAAACTTTAGAATCTCCCTCACTTTACTGCCTGAACTTTAAAAATGACCACTTTACTTCCTGAACTTTCAAAACTCCTCACTTTACACCTTGAATTTAAAAATCATTATTTTGTCCCTGAACTTTCAAAGTCCCCTACTTTGTCTTCTAAATTTCTAATTTTCTATTAAAATTGATGGAATAAAGCCCACATGATTCGCACGTGCTTCACCTATAATGACAAAAATGAGATTTTATCGATCATAATTTTTGCTTCATGTTTATGCTCTCACTTGATGTCTTTGTTTTTTTTTTTTTAATCTAAACTCTCATTTAGAAAGGGTTTGTCTACATATTTGTTCTTATTTTTAATACGTAACTCATTTAATAAGTCGATATCATTCACCAATATCCGAATTTGAAACACCCGTTATTTTAATGGGTACGATTTTGTAAAATTTAATGTATAAAATGTGATAATTTAAAAAAAAATTGTTGTATTTAAAATTATCAAGTTGCTTTTGTTGTTTCATTTATTTATGAAAATGCCACTTTAGCATTTTCTTACAAAAGTCCCGCATGAGACATTCTATACCTAACTTTCACCTACTCCTATCAATCCTTCCCCAACTACTCTCTTTTGAATTTTTCTTTCAATTTCTCCCGTAACCACCTACCCTTACTTACCATGTCTCCCCCTCAATGATTTCCTTCTTTTTATTCAACTTTTTTCTTCGACGTCTCTTACTCTCCCTTGCTCATCTCTCTCTCTCAGCATTTTTTTTTCTTCATTTCCCTACATCTATCTTTCTTTTCTCTCTCATTGAGATACAAAGTTCAGAGAAACCAAAGAAAAGCTCAAGCTCTCTAAACTAAATTTTCTCCCAAATTCTCCACAAACAATCTCTTATTATTGCAAGGATTAAGGAGGCTTAAACGTTTTCAAGATCAAACCAAACTTTTGAGCTAAGTTTCGAGGTTAGATTTCTAAAACTTGAACTTTGGTTTTAAGTTGTATTTGGGTATGAAAATTATGAAAATTTTGTTGTTGATGTTTGAAGATGTTTATACAATGTTTTGAAACTCTAAGCACCTCTAAAAAAGAAAAAACAGAGTTAAGTTGCCTTGAGTTTTGAGCATTTGGGATTTGAAAACACGTTCTTTTATAACTTAAAGTTTCATGATCTAGATGTGTTTGATATATAAAGAATTGAAGAAAAATGGTTATAAGTGTTTTAAACATGGTATACTTAGAGTCTTACGCGTTTCTTATGGTCTGGGAATTGATGAATCAAGTCAAATTGACCTTTGGAGCTTAAGATTCTCGGATATGGAGGCAACTCTGTTTTTCTAGGTTTTGGCGGTAGGCTAATGAATAGTACTCGATGAACAATATTTGATGAATAGTACCAACAGGCTGGTAGAGAATTCAAAAATAGTAATTTTGTTCGGTAGGTCAATTCGACAGTTCAAACTTGACTATTTTCAATATTTTGAGGCTAGGAAATGTTCCAAAACTTGTGTATTTGATATCCAAACTTTGGGAAACATAAATGTGATTATTGTGTACGTTTAGGATAACAACGTATTTGGAGCTTACATGGTGAATTGTGTAAGCTGAAAATTATCAGTGGATATTTTACAAAGATGTAGGGATCTATTACTTATCTTTTGTGAGGTTTTATGGAACTAAAATTGATTGTTTTACTGTAAGATATATATGTATGTTGAACTATTATTATATCACATGTGAGACTATAACATGAACTCGTCTTGTATTGTATAGCGAGGAATATATTGATTTTGACACATGTTGTTGTAAATTGAAAAGCATGGTTATGAAAAACTAACTCTATAAATAATGACTGATTATAGAGGAATGGTAAGACGTGAAGAGAGCGACGGTTACGTTTTTGGACACGAATACCCTAAAAGGTAAAATAGGGAGAGGTGATGACGCTCCCTTCAGTCGAAAGTTCTAGAACGCACTGTACAGAATCGACTTGGTGAGAATCCATGATTTAAAGTCCGCTCATTGGAACACCCTTGGAATGATTGGAGGACCCTTGGAATGATTAGAGGGTGGTCAAGTGTGCCCATTTAGGTTTTGATGAGTTGAGTGATACTTTATTGAACATGGATACCTAGGAAGAATAATGAATTATAATATTTGTATATATGTATATACTTGAAACTCGGTAATGATTAACTATAGTATCTACAGAATATAATCATTATAAATCTCATAATCTGGATAATGATGATTACTAACTAACCATGCAGGTTTAAATGTGGTAAAGATTAAAACATTAAGGTGAGTAATGGTTTTCCCTACTGGGCATGTCAATGCTCATCCCTATCATATTTACATCTCTTAGGTGGAACTCAGTGCAACTTGTCTGACGAGGAATAAGTGACAACACCGTTGGTTACGTGTTGGAAGATCCTAGTTTAATTGTAACTCGTCTAAATCATGTAAGATTTATAATACCTTTGTGATGGCTGTGTTAAGTTATATGTATGATTGGGAATTGTACTATGATGATGATGATTGTATTTTAATGTTTGGTGCTACACTAAAACTGTGGTTTGTAGTTACAATTTATTTTTATTTTCTATTTATTTCAAGACCCATGGGTATTTTTTTAATGTTTTAAAATGTTATTGTATTTAAGTTTATTCTTATTTATTCAATACTGCTAACCCCCACATAGGGGCATTACAGAATTTGAATACTAATGAAGATGAGTTATGCATTAAAGATGAAGAAATATCTGCAAACAACATCGAAAAAAAATGTGCATATATACTATTCTTGAATGAGAATAGATAAAAAAAATGTCAAATAAAAGTATAAACGTGAAACAAAACCTGAAAGTAATAAAATTTCATTTTTGTCCTTACAGATGACCCATGTATGAATCACGTAAGTTTAATTTTGTTTATTTGAATGGAAAATTGAAAATAGGAGACAAAATATAGAGTTTTGAAACAAGGGCAAAATCTTAATTTTTAAAATTCAAGGGACAAAGTAAGGAGTTTTGAAAGTTCAAGTAATAAAGTGGTGATTTTTAAAATTTAGGAGATAAAATAAGAGAGATCTTAAAGTTTAAGGGCTATTAGTATTAATATTTTTTTTTTTTTTGAAGGGATGAAATGGTAGATTAAATCAAATATCCAATAATAAGATTAAATTAATGATCAATTATGACATCACGAACAAATAATGACATAAATTTGCAATTAAATCTGAATAAACAATATCCTAATACCTTCAGTTTCATTGGAATAGTATAAATCATCGAAGTAAACATCACAAAGAAATAAAAACTTTTATTTACCCTTTTGCTAATTAGCTAGTAATTATTTTATTATTTCCACAAAAAATATATATATATATTGCATTACATCAGTGGTTGCTACAACTATAAACAAAACTCCAACTATTAAGGACATAATATCAATTTACACAAGAAATGACTTAAATCTCATTGCATTTGAGCACCGGGATACATCAAAAACAATCTGAAGTCTCCTTTTTTATAGCTGAAATGTTGCAATTGCAAGGAGCAGATATTCAAATGTCAAGCCTTCATTCTTCTCAAATGCTCCTTCAGATTTCGGCTTTGGCCTTCCTGTCGGTGCTTACTGCATTAATAAACTTCAAAGAGAAGCCGAGAGAATAAAAACAGAAAGTCATCTGCTATTTAACTTCACTCGTTCCATTTCTCAAGCCTACTAATAAAAGAGAGCCAAGCTAATGCTTAAGAAAATGTCCCCATTCAAATGAAGTGTAAATTCCATAATTCATATGTGAAAAAGAAATTCTCTAAACCAAAACTCCGTTAAAAACATATATTGGGATATTTGGCAATGCCCAAAAGTACACACAAAATTAAAGGAAAAAAGAGAGAGATGTTACCAGCTTACCCACCATAACTTGGCTGCTGCAGCCGGCAGAACTTCAACGAGGAAGCTTCATAAATAACTTTTATTTGCCGGTCAAATGTTCAATCTTGTTCCCCATTTTATTTATCTGATTTCTGTAAAACAAGCAACTTGAACATCAAATTTTCGTTTCTACCTTAACTTGTGCAAGTGGAAGAGCATCAATATCAGCAGATTCATTCTCGGCACAAAATTTGTCTATGATATTATAACTAATCAATAGATGAAATTTTCAATCACTCACCTTTGGTAGCCTGCCTTTAAAAATGTGCCTGCTTCTTATGAGCTAGGCAGCATCCTTTACGACAAAGTTAATCAGTTCTGCCTTTGCTGCTTCCATTACAACCTGGAAATCTATTTTTGTATACCTTCCCCTGTAACGAGGAATTGTGATATTAACTCAACTTCGTTCCCATTAATCCAATAGTTATTATGGTATTAGTGCATTTGAACATAAGAATCACAAACGCAATTACGTTAAGAATTGACCCAAAGCTTGACTGGCCTCACAATGAACAGTGTGGTTTTGTTAACGTACCAGAAGTGAGTTTTTGACCACATTGTAGATGGATAAGCTGGGCTTGCAATGCCATGCATTATCCTTGCAACAAATCTGGGAGTGAATTTTGCCTGTGAGTTACTCTGCAGAAATACCTTTATTCCGATAAAGGGCCAGTTAAAATCACTAAGCATTTGCCGATTACAGAATCCTAGTACAATGTTAGAGCTTCTTACTTTTATATCCGCTCGCAAAAATGAGCTGCAGGTGAAATGAAAATGAAATCAGCACATGGTGACAGGATCTCAAGATAAAGAAAAAGAAAAAGACTCCATGTTATAGATTTAAGTGTAGGACCAGCTGGGCTATTAAATTTTACCAGAGTTACTATAGGGCATGGAAATAGTTGGTTAGTATAGATATGGACAAACCTGCTTTGACCCATCTTATTTGGAAGATCGTAATTATTGTCATTTTCATTAAAATAATCCAAAATTCTTCTTTGCAAGCATGGTCTCCACTGCAACCATGCAATTTCTCACACAAATTAACGGTGAATGTGGCAGCCTTAAACATTGCATCCAACTTCCGTACCTAATTAAAAAACAGAACGCAAAGTATTCATAGATTGAGAGCAAAAATATATTAACGATATAGAAACTGCAAGAAGCCAATCAATTGGATTTTGCAAAACAAGAAAATGCAAATATGTTTTAAAATGTGACTATGAATCATAACCAATTGTTGTTGAACGGGTTGACCCGAAGAACTACTTCAACAACGTAAAGATGACTCTAATTTGAAAGGATCTTCATCTCTTGCACTAACAACTAAAAAAAGGAGAGATAACGACAGCAGGACAAAAAAATCACTAAAAAGGAAAAGGCATTGCTCGATACAATGTCAAAAGTAGATAGTTCACTCCATTGTATACTGAATTAAAATTGCACCACATTTTTTTTTAGTCCAAGTTAGGATAATAACCTTGCAACTTTCAACCTCTGTTAGCCATTTTGTAAGATGTGCTGATAGAGAACAAAGATCTGCAGGAACTTCAACAATTGTATAGCAGTAGGCCTGATCCTTTAGCTCATACCTTACTTCTCCTTTGAACTAAACAATATCACAAAGGAAAAGAGATATTTCTTCATAAGTCTTCTACTATAGATATAAAGAAAAAAAACAGATGCAAAATTGAAACTACTTATCAATAACAGAAAATGAAACACATCTCGCTGTATCTTGTTAAAAGCCTAATTGTCCGATGAAATGACTTTAAAAAGCTACCAAGATGATAAACACCCAAAAGAAAGCAAACATTAAAATATTTTTGTTAATTTTCATGTAATAAGGGTGATGTTGGCATAAATCTTGCCAATCAAAAGAACAACGAAAGATAACTTGTATATGACATAGTCCTAGCATTAGAAGTGAAGCTTTGTGATAAACAAAAATGCCAAAAAGCTAAATTGTTTTCTTTTCAACTCTATCCCCTTAAACATCCAGACCTTGAGATTTTGTAACTGAACTGAAAGATCAGTAGTAGTAATTCCAATGCTGTTCACCACAGTTGGGATGTCAAAGACATACTCTTCTTGCTTCATTTCCGACCTGAAAATGTCAATGGTCAAAATTTGTTTAGGCACAAATTTCTTGACCTCAAGTACCATTAAGTACGCTTTTGTACTTTAAACTAGTTAAGAGCCTCACTTCTTCAGAATTTCAGCAACAACAACATCCCTCTTGGCAAGCACATCAGGAGGGGTCTACATACGGACAAGTACCACAACGGTAAGCATAAAACTACTATATTAAAAATTACAATCGTAAGTTTATAAGAGATGATTAAAAAAAATCGTAAAAGGAAATAACCCTTTTAGCCCAACATGTGACTGTAGACTAATGCTATGGAGCTAGTAACCATCCTATGAGGTCTAAAATGCAGGTTTATTCCGAGACAGTCATCAAATCCTTTCCCCTTAGAAGTAAATTTTTAGTTATTTCTGCCAATTATTACATCTTTACAGCAACTGGCTGACGGTGTGAAGGACCTGCTGGTGCTTATCCAATAACATGCAAGCAAACTGCTACTCACCTTATGGAAACTCAAACTGCAAGTTACGTTTATCTGGGGGAGTAGATGCAAAAATTGCACTTCACCCAACTCTAATTGTGTTAGCAGTGTGAACATCACCTACAAATACAAAAAGAGAATTAAAAAAAATCAGTAAATAAATAATACCTCTACGAATTTTAGAATATAATGAGATGCTCCACTACTAAATTCAAAAAGCCTTCGTCATGAAACACGCTAAAAATTAGAAAATGGAACAGGAATAGTAACAGGAGAAAACCTCTTGTTTCATATCAAACTTGCGAGAAGCAGATTCTCTTACTAACGAGCAAACTTTCCCTTGCGATTTCTTATCATTGGCAAAAACTACGCTAAGGAATTTGTCTATTGTATATTAATCGACTCCATCACTGAGAATAGGAAACTGTGACATTGATTTCCTTGAAACTATAATGGAAAGGGTCATAAAACATAAGATTCTGATTTGGATACCTAAACATGAGACTACGAAGCTTGAAGTATGTGTCATCCTCTAAAAGAAGGTGACAATAGGATGATCTCCCATCGCGTCCAGCTCGCCCGATTTCCTACACAAATCATATCACTCATTTGATTAGTGAAATTTAGTTCTAATATCACCTCAAATAGCAAGAGATATTTACCTGAACATACTCCTCCAGGCTTTCCGGCAAGCTGTAATGGATGACCTGAAGCAGAAGACATTACTGAGTCACCGATTATGCCTAGTTCAGAACTTATGCATGAAGAACATAGAAATAATGCAGTGCAGAGATCCCACAGTCATATCCACATGTGTACAATGGAACTGTGCTTTGCATGGATACAAATGTCTATAGGGTAGGACTTTTTTTAAAAATCCATAATATTAGATTAAAGGCCTATCTTATAATTTATAAACAAGACAACTGTTCTTTCTTCAGAAAATATGATTTCTTCAGTTCAAAAACTTCCTCAGAAACTTGGAGCATAGGACACATTCAAAATCGGACTACCTATGTCAGCATTAATACATATGCCGACATCATCTAATCTGATACAATGCAAATAATAACTACTATGGTATGCATAATTTTCTTACAGCGCCAACGTCCCTCTTGTCAAGCCCCATGCCAAATGCCACAGTTGCAACAACCTTTGATTAAAGCCAATAGTTAATTAGTCAAGAAACTGAAAGTTGTTCACTATGTTTATAGAAAGACCAATAGATAGTAAAATAAAACATGTTTGTTATGTAAGCTGAAATCAAGTGAGTAAATTCATTATACCCACCACTCGGATCTTGTTAGTGCAAAATAACTCCTGTATACGGCTACGATCCTTTGCAGGTATACCACTGTGGTAACCCTGAGCAACATTATAGATCTGGTCAGACTTAAGAATTCTGCAACAAAACTTGAAACAAAGTTGTGCCAACGGAAAAAATCAAAATTCAAAACCAACCTTTGCAGCAATGTTGTTATCGCGTAAATATCTGATTATTATGTCAGTTTCAGACTGCAATATTAGAATGCAATAATTAAGTGCCCATTAAAACCAGGAATACAATAGGAGCAAAGTATGCTGATCTAGAATCTAGAGCTCCAATGAAAGAAAGCGAGATATTTGTACTAACTTGTGTAGTATATAACACACTACATTTAATATTCCAAAAATTTTGGACCCCAATTATGATTATAGCATTTGTTTAATTCATATTATAGTCAAAACGATTTATGGCATTTGTTCATTTGGCATTATATAAGTAAATAAATAACCATTCTTGGCCTTTCAAATTGTCGAGCAAGTATTAGCTGTCCTTGAAGTTTCTTCATTGCTTCTTTGAGAAGCCAAATGCACAGATGTGAGACTATAAATAGACCATTAATGAAAGCCATCAAGAACAACCCGCTTCTCCACCTTTTCAATCAGTTCCTTCTTGAAGTTTTGTTTATTATATGTTAGTTTGTGCAAATTGGAAAAATCAACAATGTTCATAATTTCTGTTTATCTCTACTCTTGCTAGATTTTAAAGTCTATATGGCTGTCACAGTGCCAGGATGCCCTGACCTCATCTCCATCTGTAATGGCATTATAGACGCCCACTAACCAATATACGCAATAGAAAATGAGAGAACACATAAAGTAGCATCAAAAGAACCTGAAATTTGCAATATATAATGATGCTCTGGACTTCCGTGAATGGAGAAGACTTAAGCAGCACCAGCAGATCCTTCATCCTAGTTTATTCAAGAAATTGAATATCATGGGTCAATTCAACAGCTTTAGTTGACCATTCAAATACAACACTAGAAAAGGAAAGCAAAGTTGTACGTGCCCATTTCTACACAATGACACGGATAATTGTAAATTGTCCCGTACTTGGGCTTTTTGAATGAGATTGCTTGAAGGAATTTCCAGAGCAGACATGACAGCATGCAAAGTTGTGGTTGTGGCAGTAGAAGTCATGGCAAGAACGCAATCAACATTGAACTTCTCCTTAAGCAATGACGCCTTTAGCCTCATGTATGACGGCCGAAAATTGTGTGACCTGAAATTAATAGTTCATATAATGAACATGAATGCATTACGCCAAAATTCACCCGTAAAAAGCAGGAGAAAAAATATGAAGAGAAGATATTGATAAACTGATGCCTGAGGGTAGGAGAGCTAGTTGCAATCACACTCACCATTCAGATATACAGTGAGCTTCATCAACCACAACAAGTGATATAATCACATTAGCAGAAAATAATGACAAGAATTCTGCATTCAGAAACCTTTCTGGTGACACAAAAAGCACCTGAAAGAAAAGCCACAAAGGACTTAGCTTTACAAAAGTACTCAAATGGCAGACAGTATACACAGCATATAAGTACCATTACTTGTAAGCTTTTCCTCTTCAGAAAAGGAAGAATCTCAACAATGACAATGAAAGCACGCAACTATGACATGAATATAGAAAAACAATCATTCGTGAAGCATTTCTAAGTAAGGTTTAAAAGAGCAATAGGGAGTAGGGACATTAAAAATGCATATAACAAATGAAACAAATTGACGGTAAACGCGCCTTTATGGCACCTTGTTGCAGCAACTGCAGGGTCTCGGAAACTTCTTCTGGTGTCTGAAGCAATTAAGAAAAAAAATATTTTTTTACTACTACCAAAATGTTTTTGTTAATATGGTAATGTTTGACACAAAAAGGGAGAAAAGGAGAAAGAAAGAACCACCTGACTGCTGCAAAAAAGACCGCCATGAATCATGCGAGGAAGCTGTTTAAGCTGATCAATCATCAAAGCAACAAAAGGACTAGCAACCAGAGTTATCCCAGGCAAAATCATGGCAGGCAACCGATAACACAGTGATTTTCCGGCTCCTGTGGGCAAAACGAGCATTGTTGATTTCCCGGAAAGTATCATTTTTATCGCCTCCAACTGCCCTTCACGGAACGAATCGTAACCATGAGTTAGGCTCAACAACTTGACCAAATTCTCATCCGATGGCTCATTTCGAGCAGCCGAAATTGCCTCTTCTATAGATTCAAGATCAAATTTTGCTCTTTTGCCCACCCTCCTCTGATTCTTTTCTGCCATCGTCTCGACAACTAAACCATCTTCCTCACAAACACCCTCCTCCGTCTTGGCTTCATTTTCTGATCTCTTTTTTTTCTTATACCTTTTGCAAGATCGTCGGACACCCGAGTAAGAGTTACTCCCTCTTTTGTTTAAGAACTTCCTTTTATTCCGCCTCAAGTTCAGCCTCACAAATTCCCTTCGCCGCTGCATTTTCGAAGCTTTACCGGCGGCAGAGGCACATTGCTTCCAATCAAATTTTAGAATGCTTCGTTGTGAATTTCGCCGAGCTTCTTCCATAACCAACAGCCGCTTCATCTTTGAGCTCTTCTGGTAACCAATCATCCGCCGAGCAATCAGGCACGGAAATCTCATCAGCCTTGGAGCACAGAATCGGCGCCGAAGAAGGACATGGATCATCCTCAACACGATCGAAATTGAGACTTGACCGGCGGATTTTTGAGAACGACGCAGACGTGGAGAAGAAGCCTGCGGGGAGCGTTTCGAGGGAACCATCAACGGCGGAAACAGCGCTGTTCTGATCGGACGACCGGATGCGGATTTGGAAAGGCAGAGCGGCGGAAAGAGGGGGAAATGCGTCTTCGGCGGAATGCGCTGGGTCGGTTCTGGTCGAATTTGGATCGGAAGAGGAAGACTTCTGAGTGGATTTCTTCTTCTTGGGTTTGGCGTGAGGAGACGAGGTGGCTCTAGCCCTAATTCTAGAGTTGGTGGAGGAGATGAACTCCGGCCGTGAAGGAGGCGGCGGAGATGAGGGGTTGGGGTCTCTTGGAGGAGTGGCGGAGATGTGAGAGCCGTCTGAGTAGTAGTCGGAATCCATGGAAGAGAAAATTGGAGGTCCGGTGAAAGAGAGGCAAACAGAGAAGCAAATAGCGAAGCCCGCTTTGGTTGAAGAAAATGTTTGTGCTTCCCGCCATATGATTTTGTTCTGTTCTGGTTCGGAAACGTCTGTGTTTCCCGCCATATGATTTTGTTCTGTTCTGTTCTGGTTCGGAAATGTTTGTCGTTTATAAAAAACGACATGTCGTCATTGTGAAATAGTTTTCTGTCGTTTTTACTGAGAGCTTTCACAGTTTAGATAATTCTGTTTTCTCTCGGCAAAAAAATAAAATAATTTTGATTGGACTCATTCTTGTTCCAATTCTTTGTTGTCTAGATTTTATTGTCGTTTATGCCTTCCTATAAAAACTATATGTCGTTTCTTTGCAAAGCAAAAAAGGAAACGTAATTTTTTTTTTTGAGGGGAGGAACGTTATCATAGGTAACGTAATTGTGATTTTCATTTTATGGTAGATAGTTACCGTAGTTTGTGCAATGAACCGACGACACCTGATGTAATTTCTCAGGTTTCATTTATCTAAAGAAACAACGTCTCTTTTTGCCGTGTGATGTCGTTTATCCTAAACGTCGTGTAGTTTACAGTTTGTATCTTGATTACGTCTAATTATGAAAGAGACTTCTTTCTGAAAGTTTCCACGTCGTTTTAACGATTTAATACGTCGTTTTTGTTGCCATTTGTCACAGCAAATCAGATCGTCACTTATCTTCGAAAATGACATATTTCTTACTTTCTTTGAAGGGAACGACATATTGTTTTTAAACTTGAAAAACGTGAAAACAAATAAAGTGTTTGACATGGTGGTTAGAACTATTTTTATTATAACATATGAGAGCTTTACATTATAGCAATTTTGTTTATAAGTGAGAAAGTAGTCTAAACCACGACCGTGAAATACCCTTTAAAAAAAGAGATTTTTTTAAATTATTCACGTTAATTTTCTATCTAAAATCCATTGTCTACAAGTACAACCTAAAAAGTCGCTGTTTTTCCCACTATTTATAGAGGTCATTGAAATGCATGTCGTTTCTATTGGAAAATGATTGCAGTCCTTCCATGCGCCAAAAGAACGTCTTATACCATTAAAAAACAAAAATTTGCTTCCTTTCTCTTTTCACAAAATAAATAAATAATTATCTCAATAAATAAATAAATATGTTTCCTTCTAAAAAAAGATGTCGCAATGGTATAACTTGTGCAATATCGAAACTTCTCTCTCTAACAATATCCAAGCATGTTGGGAAAACAAGAATTCAGATATCTTTTCTATGATGAACAAAAATGGAGGTATATTCTTCACAATCATAACGAATATGAATGAGTGGTTTTTTCATTCACACTTATCTGTACTGGGATAATCTGAACCAAATCGGGACATCACCAACAAGAATGTGGCATCTGGAGCAAACACAACCCCCCATTGCCTTAACTAATATTAGCCTAGTGACAAAAGAGAGAAGAAAAAAAAAAAATAATAAACTTTACAATTTCGTCACCGACAAAACGTGGCATTTCTTACAAATAAATGGGAACCAACAGACACAATCGACAATATCCAAACAGCCCCTCAAAACATAGAGCCAAATTCTCCTTGATTATATGCTAATGTGGTCGACCGAGGCGCAGGGTGAGCACCGATTGAACTTTACATGATAGTGCAGTTGCACTTTGATTCCGGCTTTGGGGGCTTCAAACTATCTACCTTGTTAGGAGGCTCAACATTGCGTTTTAATGGTTCAAGAGCATTCTCATCATTCTCGGTTGGGGTCGGAGGTTTGGCATCCGTCTCTAACCGCTTTTTCCTCATCTTCTGGGATCTTGAAGAGCGATTGCTAACGTTTCTGCCGCGTGGAGGATCCTTCTTATCATGATTGGATCTTCCCAATATTGTAACTGTTGGCCGGGAACCTTCTAATGGTTCTGAGCTTTCCTGTTCCATTGCTATGGTTGCAGCCTGATAAGCCAGATCGTGGACAATAGAGCTGCAGAAAAGAATTGTATCTGTCGCTTCTTCAAGTGTTAGGCTTCTAGCCTTGTATCCCTTTTGACATTCTACCATTATTGTCGACTCTTCCTCTAATAAATAGACAGATTGTGGCAGTTAAACAGGTGAAAAAAAGGAGTTACTTGTAGTCAATTGATAATTGTCTCAAGAAAATCCCACCTCAAACATAACACAAAAAAATGCATAATAGTATAGACAAGGAACGTACGAGGACAGGGTATTTTCAATAAAATTCGACAATAAGAGGTAAAAGAAATAAAACAGAGTTGACATAAATCGCAATCTAAAATAGATCATACCTAGGATGTCATGTTCCTGATCAGGGGCAGAAGCTATCATTTCCTTGTCAGAAGGGGTAAACGGCGAAGCCTCCTGAAATTCCTCTCTAGTGCTCTTTGATGCAAGCGAGACATTATCACTCTGTGAGCCAGGGGTACCATGATGATGCTTTTCAGTTTCTATTTCAGAGGCTGTAACCATGGAGCTATGAGTCGCAACCTCTTCACAATCCCCCACACCACCTTTAGGATTTCTATCCAGTGCTTCTATTTCTGTCACATTAGTTGCATCTTTTGAAAACTCTACATCATGTAAAACACGGCCATCGTTATTTGAACGTGATTCTATTAAGTTATCCTCTAACCCACTATCAAATCCAGGCCGAAGTTCTGACGTGGAAGTATCAACTGTTCTGCTGCCATTATCTTCCTCAATTACAAATGTTCTTGTGGAAGACATATCAGTAACATCTGCTTCGGTATGCGGGGAGGCTGGCAAATGTTCTTGAGATGTTGCAACTTGTGCAGCATCATATTCCATAGTGCCAACGGAAACCTGAAAACTATCTTCGTGTGTGCTCGTCGAAAGAGATTTTGCTTCATGAGAATGGTTTGCAATCCCAGAGAAAGACATGCCAACGTTCTGAGGTTTTGTACTTTTGTCATTTCTGCAGTAGTCCATGTCAGATTTTTTCCCACTTAACTGCCTTTGCACCCAGCTATCCGCTTGTCTAGCACTAAAATCAACAGAGGAAGATGCTGAGAAGCTACCATGTCCAATGGAGCTTCTCATGCTGCTTGTGCTATCCTTAGCATACGAGAGATCATCATAATGTATACTAGTGGCTGAAAAAGTCCTGCCTTGAACAACAGGCCCCTTGCTACTGCTTGTCCTCTTCAGTAATACCGAAATTCCTGTTCCCTCTGATACATCAACCTTCAAATTTGAATAGCCAGTGGAGTGATGCGATTCTTGACCCCCAGCATCATCATTGGGCAGATCATGACCAACAGCTGATATGCCTTCTTCTTGCTGCTTGGCAAGCATACCCTGACTTCTTTCTACCTCTGACCTTGCAAGAGAATTTTCTTGCAAGTAATTATGGCTTTCCTCATGGTAAGAAGTTTTTCCTTGCTCAACATTCTCCTTGTCTTGCGAACTAGTTGGCTCAGTCACATCAGTAATTTGCGGCAACACAGGTACAACCATCCCATAAGCTGAATCCCTAGAAGGTTTTTCTTCTTGTGAAATATTCGTAGACAATGCTGGAGAGGTGTCATTAGCTCTAGCTGTCTCCAGAGTGGTTACCCTCAACAGTTTATCTTTCACACTGCATTCTGGACAGAGCCTAGAGTCCCTTTCCTCTTGCTCAGAGGCCTGATATCTGCAACCACATCTAGAACAAACTGCCATACTTTCAAGACTATTAGCTTCTGAAAAATCATCATTAGCAAGAGAAGCTTCAGAACCTGGACCCACTTCTGTAACAGTACAATAGTGACGGGATTCCCCAGTTTCGGCAAGACCAAACTCAGCTTTAGGGCTTGTATTGAAGTCATTGTTTTCCATTTCAGTAGATCCATCATGGACTTCATTTCCAATAGCTTCATTTACAACATCCAACTTATCAAAGGAAAATATTTCCTCATGAACATCAGAATATTGTCCTTTTTCAAACTCAGCAGCAGCATCGTCCTGGTTGTGATCACTCCTTTCAGTATCGACGGCAGCACTTGTACCTTGTTCAGAACTTGCATTGCTGCTAGTTGTGACTGACGAATTTCTAGAGATCAATGAACGTTGTACAGAACTTGCTTTTCCAAGGTAAAAAGTGGTGCTAGGGATACTAGATAGAAGTGGTCTAAACATATTTGGAGGACTTTTCCGATTATCCTGCATCACGCATTGAAGCACATGAGATGTGAACCATAAGCTATGCTTACATTAATCATAAGTTAAACATGCATGTCAAATTAAGAGGCTGAAGATCCCAAAGTTTCTTGCATCTAAAGCAATTTTTGAGCTGTTTCTATTAAAACATGCTACAAACCATGAAAACAGCCGCAAAATGCTATGCTTGAAATCTACAAAACTTTATTAGTGATCCTGACCATTAAACTCACAATGTAGCCAAACCCACAACTCTACACCCATGTAATGTCAAACAAAATTGCGGAGATAATCAGGAATGTTTGTGTATCAGTTTCTCTCAAACCAACATAATGAACATCTATTCTATTAGTAAAAATACGTAACACTGACTGAAAGAGAGAGACATCTCAGACATAACATGGACTATAAATAGAAGCTACAACCGTGCACCCACTTTTAAGAAAATCCATGGAACACAAACAGGTTTTAACTTTATGAATTTCATACAAGAAGAAATGATTCTTGAGAAAGTACCGTTTGTCGAAGGGCAGAATAATCAAATGATCTTTTGGGAGCAGAAGACGGAGATGCTGCTCTGGTTGATTTTTTGGAAAGTGCAGGAGCTCTATTATTTGAGAAAGCAGCAAGTCTTCTTGTTGTTGGCCGATCTAAACTACCCACATGCATGGATTGTATAGAGTCCACATCATCATCCCCCGAAGAAGCTATAGAACCTTTGCTGTGAGAGCTAAATGGATCTCGATCATGACTATGAGATGAACTGACACTTCTAGCCGCAGTCGGTGATGTTGATTGCCTTCTGACCCTGGAGGAAGAATCACTTCCATTTCTGGTTGCAGGTGAGGAACCCCTTACATAAGTTGCAGGTCGATCGGCAAGAGAAGTGCGAAGGTTTGGAGGTGCTTCAGAGGATAATCCTGGAATATTGGTTTGCCACGCTCTTATTTTAGGTGAAGCAGAATTCCCCCGACTTGTCTTTACAGGGGAGATTCCCCTTACACCTGATGAGGCGACAGAACCCAAAGATCCAGTGCTCACTCTTCGGGGAGTTGGAGTAGAAGACCTTGGGACGGGCGTCGATGGTTTACTTGGGGGAGTAGATGGTCTTCGTGAAGGAGTAAGAGATCGTATACTAGGAGACGGGCTGGATTGACGGGTTGATGATGGTCTTCCCCTTGATTGAAATGAACCACTTCCAGAACGAGGAGAAGGACTTAACCGACTTGGACTCGCACTGCCCCTACTGCTTCTATAACTCTTCTCCATCTGAATATATGTAGCGTGGTCAATAGTGTAAAAGAAAAGGAGAAATAGTAAATGTATGAAAGGACAAATTGCACATAACTATTAACTGTATTTATATATATGACACAGCCACTTACCGTGGATGATCTTGATATAGTAATAGGTTGGCTACGAGGTCTTCCCCTTCGAGCAGAACTTAATTGTGGTGGCTCATCATCCAGTGATGGAAATAGTGGAGTCTCGGGAGGTGTTACCAACCTTTGAAATAAATAAACAAACAACCATCAAACCCCTCAAAAGAAAAGTATGTAAGGCGAGACTACCATTGTGAAAAAGATCCTTCCTAAGATAATTAATTATGCACTCATAACTCTGTATAGCAATGGACGAATTGCAGAGAAAAATATTCCAATTTCTCACAAAATACTACTTCAATTATTATACAGATGTTTTGTGAGATTTACCCATGCAACATGGAAAACACAAACTTGGCTGATAGTTTGATAAACATTTCCACTTACTGAATGAGAAGATTATACTCTGTCTACATGACAGTATAATTTAACATTTAAGGTAAGATATCTCAACCTCAGCCCACACAGTCACCGTGTTAAATTATTTGGCAAATGCATTAGCTCTTAGTGCAAATTAAATTAAACCTGTGAAATATGAAAGGCAAGACAAGTCTGTAGAGCCACAAAGAGCCAGGGAATTGGCAATAGAGATTCTAACGTGACAGGAGTAAGGAAATCAAAACATACCAGTCGTAGTCATTTTTATCCCCATCTGCATTAAGCAGGTCACTGCTCTCCCCTCGTGCCGGAATCGAAATTCCAAGCTTAATATCTGAAAAGTGCCTCAATTTCGTAGCTGTCAAAGACACATCAAAGAGAGAACCGGATACCCATAAGCCAAAAACACCCAAAGACAAAATAAAAGCTCTAACCTTGGGGGAAAAAAAAAAAAAAAAAACGGAGGGCAGGCAGAATAAGATATTACAAAATGTGGCTTCAAGGTCATCTGAGGACTGAAGCAAAAAATTCTCTCTTTCCCGGGTCTGCATTTCATTGAACAAAGCAAGATCGTCATCTTTCTCTCTGAAGATCAATCCGCCTTCGAAACTATGCCCTCGCTTGTGATTGTTGGCTCTGGATTCCCTCCCGGGAGAAAACCTCATTGCCGGAGAAGGAGGCATGTCAGCTACCAAAAGCTAGTGTTTCAAAATCTCCAAACCAATCTCTCCACAAAACCCATAATCAAACAACCATCGTAGATGTAATACTTCTCCATAATGTATATCCCAGATAGCATAAGCCCCTCAATCACTTTCTCCCAAACAGAAACCGAAACAAAAAAAAAAAAAAAGACCAAACTTGAAAGATTAATTTACAATGTATATCCAGCAAATAATTAGAGACCTCAATCACTTCCGCCGAAACACCAAAGGCGTCTTCTGATTCGCCATCCTCCAAGGGCAAAAGAATAAAAAACAAATTACAAAATTAATTAATTTCCCAGTGCAAGCGACGCAATAACCGTAGGAACCATAGATGGCACGTTCAAGTCAACTCAACATCAAATACTTGTTCATTAACATTGCACAAATTAGCATAATAACTGAAGCAACTTTACCACTCGAAACGCAGAGGCCCAACCGACGTCCATATCCAATCTAACACAGAAAAACACCAATCAAAATTATATTTCTGAATATATACATGTCTATATATACATATATATACATGTACCAAAATCTCAAAACCCTAAATTCTCTCTCAGGTGGAAATAGATACATAGATAGATATAGAAAGCGAGAGAATCACTCGAAGAAACCCCTAATTCGGACTGGAATTTTGACCCCCGCTGACCACTCCGAGTCCATTGCCGGAGCTCAAATTACTAAGAAACTAGTCGCAGTGCTTGACTTACCAAGTCAAAAATGCCGGCTTCAAACTCTCCATCACCACGTGAGAAGGTCGCTGGAGATCTCAAGCTCGGAGATTCACCAGAAAGGACTCAGAATCCCAATTACAATGCGACGAATGTTGTATCGGACGGCCGGATCTAAAGCATTTATTGCTTTGTCTGGAGACGTACGGATCGGAGCTAACAGAAAAATGGATCAATCCGAGCAAGCAAAAAAAGCAAAAGCCCTAGGCTCAATTTTCCCAGCAATTTTCTCTCCGTCTCTCTCGTCGGAGAAAATTTTCTAGCTTCCTTTGTGTTTGGGAAAGTGAAGATTAACAAACCTTTTTTACTCAAACGTTTAATGCTTCTCTGAATTCTTTGCTTCAGAAAACCTTCACCCTTCATTCAATTCATTTTCTTTTTTCTCTTCTTTTCTTTTTTTCTTTTTCTTTTCTCAGCTTTTTTCCTCTTTTGCACAGCGATATTTTTTTTTCATTTTTTTTTTGTTTTTCCCCTCTCTTTTTTTTCTCCCATATTATTAAATTCCGTCTTTTCTTTTTCTTAGTTTTTACGTCGATGCCATTCTTGCCACTCATGTCGTACGTGGACAGTAAAAATCATCTACTTTTTTTATTTTATTTCTTTTGTTTCTCTAACGACATTATTTTTTTTCTTCCACTTTAATTTCCTCAAACTAAAATCTACTTTTTTTGGGTCTATATTAGAGTAAACATCTCTTGGATTTACTTTAATGTATGAATTCTTAATAAGCATGTTTTAGTTTTATATTTGGAGCCTTTCAACATCAATCGGAATTTCTATTTCAGGAAAAAATAAATAAATAAATACATGCAAATGTGGTATGGAATGCTACCAACGAAAGCAAAGACAAGAAATTAATAAAAGGGTTTTGGATGCCAAATTTTGAGAAAACAACAGAAATATTTAACAATATCTTTGAATTTGTTTTTTTTTTTTTTTTGAGATATTCTTAGTAATTTTATCCCGTGGATATTGTAAGTGAGTCTAAAAATGGTCATTTTTAAGGCACTTTCAACATATTTATTTATATGTATGAACAAAAATTCATATAAGTCAGCGTCTTGTTCAGGCCACCCCCAACAAAAGGAAAACAAAATTAGAAAATATATGTCTATTTTATATTTATCTTATGCCATTACAACCTAAATACCTAAATTCATTAACTTTTATTACTATTTTGTTTTGAAGAATGGTATTTAAAAGAAATTTCGTGCAGTTCTCAAGAATAAAATTAAACTGTTTGTCTTTTCACTAGACTCGAAAAGATAAACTAATAGCTAGCTATTGAATATTAAACCTTATTGTGAGTGTTTTTATAAAAAATAAGTGGAAGAATAGGGATAAAAACATGATTTTGGGGACATCAAATAGACAGATGAAGTACACTGAAAACTTTATGAATAGCAATGGAAGGAAACAGATATGTGGGACATAGAGAAAAAAAAGGTCAACACAACAACTAGGTTATCATTAACCTTTGTGCCCTTATAGAAAGCTATTGAATTATGTTATTTTAATTGGTAGGTGATTCGCAAGACTTAGAAGGCTTCAATATAATCATAACTATTATCTCCTATTTCATTGTTTTTTTTTTTAAACGCCTTTTTTTGTATTTTTTTTTCTTTGTTCTAACTTCTAATCGATCCATTTATTTATTTCTTTCTTTCTTTATTTATATGAAAAAATATTTGGAAAAAAAAAAAAAAGAGAGGAAATAACCCCAACAAGCATTTGAAAAGAATAGGTATCACATCGGACAACTTTGTTATTTTGTTTTTTGCCATACGACCCCATCTCCAAATTTATTTTTATTTTTTAAAAATGTTTAAAGTAGACTATGATATAAATACGAATTTGTTCTTTTTGCAGCAGTACACAATTAAAAGGGATAATAATTAAAGAACAATCAAAATCAATGATGTGGGATTGATTAAGTAATCTGTATTATGTTATTAATGTATCTTAATTGGTAGTTGTACTTTGTAACATTTGAAGGGATGCCATCTTATAATTGACTTAATTAAATAAGAAAAGTAGGTAGATAATTTTTAATTCAGTACGTTTATAAGGTAACGCTTAATAGTGGACGTAATTTTAATGGTATAAACTGTTGAGAGATGAGGATCAATCATTGTGAGTCAGGTCCATATGGGCTCTAATCTAGCCTTAGGTTAAACACTTACTTGCAATTAAATAAACAATTGAATTTGTTTTTGTTTATTAATGGGTTCTAACAAAATCATATGCCTTGGGTATAAAGATAGGGCATGGAAAATAGAAATATAGTTATATTTGCAATTATATTTGCAAAACGTGACACTAATGAGACTTTTTAGGAGGGTTTAATAAAAAAAGCTTCAAAATATAGATTCGAATAAAAAAATTAAACCGTTTGTGCCTAAAAACAATACAACAATACAAATTTTGTAAGATAAAACATCATGACCGTTTAGAACTAATTTTTTCTTGGAACTAGTTTGTGAACAGGTTGTTACAATGTAAATTATGTTGTTGAATACATGAGGACCATTGGATATTAAAGTCATGAGTTGAAGGATTTGTTTTTTTCCCCTCGAAGTCAAGAAATAATTTTACGGGGCTTGAGTGAAAACAAAATTTAAGCTAAATTACTAATGTTATAAATATTAATATATATTATTTGTTTCTTTATTTTACGTTTTATTAATTTATTTTTTTTGTCTTCCTCCAAATATGTAACCTTAAATAGTATTATATATGAAAATTTGTAATTATATAGATGAAGGTTGAAGGGGAAAAAAAGAGGAAGGCAACCATGATAAAGTTTTTTTTAAACATTTTTTTATCACAAAAAAAGTGGACTTTTTTTTTCTTTTGTTTTGCTTTTAAAGAGGTCGGTACTTCGTAGTGTAACGTTGACATTTCCTTCGACTAACAAAAAAAGTTGTCATTTTCCACGTGAATCGGACTTTAAGATCGTATGAAAGTATTTATTTTTATTTTTTTTATAGACTAGTATGAAAATATTTTTTTATGGTAAAGCAATAATTGTATGAAAATATTAATGTTAGTAAAATAATTTCAACTGACAAGTGAGAGTAGTCTAATTAATTGTAAATCTCTCGATCTCAACTATAAGTTGAGAAAATAGTGGTATTTAATAGTGGTGGTATTCTCTCATCCTTTACCCTTCTATCAGTCATACCACATCATTATTGCTCATTTGCTCACCACCAATTTTTATTTTATTTTATTTTTTATTTTGTTTTTTCTTTGAATGAAGGTTTTTGTTTAATCCATAATTTAATAAACATTTATTCCTTTGAAACGGTATGCTTAAAAATTAGGATCAAAGAAGGTAAAGATCCTTGAATTTTCAAGTGAGATCTTTGAATTTTTAAGGGAGTAGTTTTTAGATACTAATATTGGCTATGGGGCTTAGGCGCATGTTCTTTGTGTCCTTAAAAAGTTGTAACAAATTTATATACAAAAAACTACAAAATACTATATTAAATTAATAATTACAATTTTTATTAGGTTCGTTAACTGCTCATCTTCTTTAAGATTAATGATCTTTATTTGGTCTAATTTCAGTTGTAAGGAAGTTTTATTGTTTTGTGATGAGATATAAATAGTCGAAATTGAAAATGGAAGAAACATTTTGATTGTCAAAATTTTTTGTATAGTACATATAGAAATATTTGAAGTATTCTTTAAGATAAAAATAATAAAAAAATAAGAGGTGTAGATTCTCATTCACTTGTCATAGTAGGTTATGGGCCCAAAGCACCTCAGGTGATATAATTTTTTTTAAGAAAATTACATGTTATATAACACTTTTAAAAATTGTGTTTATTTATGTCACACGTAAAAAAGTTTATACTGTATTATTATTCATATTACATATCAAGGTGTGTCATAAATAAATATATATAACATTTATAAAAAGCAAGTCTTAAAAAATAATATTTATAAAAATTTCCTATATTTTTTTTTATGAAATGTATAAAAAAGGTAGGTATCTATTAAAAAATATATATATTTGGAGGATAAATTAGAATATACATATTACGGCGAAAAAAGTCTTAAGATAGAAATTCAAAAACAAAGTTTAAGAACCACAAAAACAAAAAAAACAAAAGTTTGGAGCCATTTCTAAGTATATATAATTTATAGAAAAGGTGCTCTAAATTAATGAAAACGTTTGTTTAGTTTGGAATAAAACATGTATGTGTTTGGTGTCTGAAGAGGAAAAAAATGAAAAATTATACTTGTTTACGATGACTCATTTGTTTTGCAGGGATTTTTTAAAGGGATATGTTTTGCAGGTTTGGATCATAGTTCAAGTTTTTTTTATTATTGTCTTTTCTTTCCCAAAAAATTCAAATTTTCTCTAAACCTATAAACGAAATAGGTTGAGCCATATTATTTGCCTCCTAAAGTATATGGCTTGTCTTAACTTCTATGAAGAAAAATAACAAGCTAGATATATATGACAATAAAGTACCAAATTTATTACAACCAAACTTTTATAGTCTTAAAAGCTTGAATCATTGTTAATATATCAGACCATACATCTTGTAGATTTAGCATTTGTTTGATATCTCGATTGGACCAACAACAAAAAAGTGCAAAATTTGCAACAGCTATGGTAAAAAAGTAAAAAATTTGCTACAATATAAAACTCTTATATGCTATAGTTACAAACCAACATTTTTTTAGTTCCAATCGCCTCCCAAACATCCATTAGTCCCACGTCCTTAGTCTAAACTAGACTTAAAGCAATGGCTTTAGCTTCAGCTTCATGAGCACTAAAGGCACCATCTAATAAGATGTTTAGGAGTATTGGTTAAAACCAAATTTAGTCAAAAACATTGTAGTATGTGAGAGTTTTACACCGTAATAACAAAAAAATTTGGTTGTAGCACACATTGCCAAACACTACTTAATTTATTAGCCAAAGTTGCCATAACAAGCCCGATCAAGTCTCTTATAACAGCTCCAACCCCTATAGACTATTTTGAGATAGAGATAACAATATCTACATAGAGTTTGTAGCAGTTTAGATTCGATGGATTCCATCTAGCTTAATCCCAACATTTTTCATCCCTCCAAAAGTGGGGAAATTATCTAATAAAAACTTATTATACCCTACATAAATAATTAAATTACCTTTTTGTCCTTTTTAAAACTAAAACAACATCAAATAATTGGCAAAATAATAATCTATGAGGCATTTGGTATGCAATAATATTGAGGGTGCAAATTCCTACATTTAGTAGAAGAATTATAATTTTTTTATTCTTGAAAAACTTAATTATATGGGATTCACTTTACTCCATTTTAGGGTAATATCAATTCTACCAAACAATGTAATACTCATATTCTCAAGAATCTCAAGATCATGAGAATCTCACATTTTTTTCTACGATGATAATAAATAAATAATATAAAAAATATAAAAACTATTAAATATTTATAATATTATTAAAACTTAATATTATCATTTAATGTTAATATTAATATAAAATAATAATATATTATAAATAATTATATTTTTATTATTATTTATATTCATATTCATATATATATTCATATCCATATATTATATATTATTTACAATAAAAAATATACTATATATATATAATATATTAGCATAATTATATTATTACTAAAATAATAAATTGACAACAAGAATAATAATAACATTAACAATAATATATATATATATATATGATATATTGCATGTACAATTTAAGTAATATATTATCATTAATTAATACTAGTATATAATATATATAAATACTATAATATAAAATAAAATAAAAATAATTTAGTACTATTTATTATATAATATAAATATAAATATAAATATTATATTAATATAAAATAATATTTATTTAATAATAAGGAAAATAATAACATTAGCAATAATAATAAAAATATAATAGTATAATATCAATATGAATAGTATAATAGTAATATTCATGATAGTATCAATATTAAATTATATTAATTCTATAATAATAAATATAAAATATAATTAACTATATATAATATTTTTGTAACAATATTTTTAATGTTAATATTAATATAAATAATATATTATTTAAAATTATATTATTATTATTATTTATATTCATATCAACATATTATATATTATATGCAACATTTAATATTAATATATTGTTAAATATTAATCCTATGATTATTATAGATTAATATTTTTATATAATATAAATATAATAATTATATTAATATAGAATAATTATTATTTAATAATAATGATCATAATAACATTAACAATAATAACAATTTAATAGTATATGTCAATATGAATAGTTTTATTAATATTCATAGTAATATAATGTTAAATTATATATAATATTATTTATTATTCATATTTATATTGTTATTATTATTTAATATTAGTACTAACATACTATGTTGATATATTTAATGTTAATACCATAATTTATTTTTGTCAACTATATAAGATTCCTTTTACAACCAAATACAGGAATATATTATTCATAGAAATCTAATAAAAGATTTTTGTGTGCAACCAAATATGATAATATTAGTTTGCTAGGAATTATATTGGTTACTATTATTTTTTTGAGAATATGATTCCTATTAATTACTGTATACTAAATGCCCATAGTAAAATGCCAATTTCCTTTCACCAAACGCCCCTAGTAAAATGCCAATTTCCTTTCACTCATTCACGTTTTCTCTACCTTTCTTTTTTTCTTCCCTCCTACTAAATAGAACATAGAGCAAAAATTAGATCACAATTGAGATTTTTTTAGGGTACAATTGAGATTGCCTTAAGGATTGTCATTTTTTCCCTTTTCAATGTTATTTTTGCAATTGTGATTTTAAAGACAGTCACGTGCTTTCACGTGTTTTTAAGAAACAAAAAAAGAAATATAAAGCTAAATGACTTTTTTAAAAGTATTTGTAAAATAAATAACCTCAAATTTTTTAAATTAGATAAATAATTTTTTAAACTCGACGAGTTTAGTTTATCTCTCAGTCTAATTTTTTTAAAAAATTGTCTCCTCAATTCGACCCACATTGTCGCTAAAATTTTAAGACAAATTTGCCCAGAAAATCAGTTATATCGCCGATTAATCACTCACATTTTTTTTCGTCATGCACCAAAAAAACTCACTCACATTTTGTTTTTTAAAAGTCACCGATGAAATTATTCCGAGAAGTAAATAATTCATAATTGGTATCACATTCGGAGCTTTTGAATTTCGGTTCCATGTGGGCAGCTCTACGATCGAATACGTCCCGTCTCTCATCGTATTCTTCGCTTCTTCAACAATGGAAGCTAGGGTTCCCCCTGTTGAACCACGAGTTCTTTTCGGCGGCCGCCATTTCCAGCAACGCGGGGCTTCTGGAGCTTCAAGAAGTGGAGAAGATTCTGAGCGACGTTAGGGCTGATAACGTCAAGGTCATACCGGCAAAGAAGCACTGCGATTGGGCCGATTTCATGGTGATCGCCACCGGAAGGTCGACATGGCATGTGAGGAACATTGCTCAAGCCCTAATTTACAAGGCAGGTTTGTTTGTTCTAGTTTCGGAATTTCAATTTTTTCCATTTTCGCTTCTAAAGGTTGAGAATTCGAGAAAAGAAATCTAATGTTTGAGCTTCGCCAAAAAATATGCTTCGCCAAAAAATATTTATATTTTAATGTTATTTCTAAAGCTACAACGATTTTCATGGTGATTCCTTGTTGTCTGTTAATCTAAACAAGAGCACAATTTAATATTTTGAATTTAACAGGTTAAGCAGAAGCAAAAAGGAGCAAACCGGTTGGTGCTTCCCAGTGTTGAGGGTCAAGAGGGAGGAAAGTGGATTGTCATTGATTCTGGTATGTTCCATCTCTGAACTATAATGATTACTGTGTTACACACACACATATACATATATGACATATATCTACATATAATCTAAGTAAATTTCCATGCTTTGTGTCGTACTTTTCACATTAACGAGGAAAGTTTCTCTTTTTCACTGGATTTTAACCTAGATAGTGACATGGAATATCCATGTTCCTGGTAATAAAATCGAGTGATCATGGACTTTACTGCTACTGAAATTATATATATATATATATATATATTTTTTTTTTTGGGTTGTGATGGTTACATCAAATTGTTCAGGCAAAGTGGTAATTCATGCTCTTGATGAGAAGGCAAGAGAGTACTACAATTTGGAGGATCTTTGGACCACAGACACGTCTGAAAAGGAGGCAACCAAGGTACAATTGATGTTTCAACCAATGATTTTCTGAAATGCCCTTTTTTTTTCTTTCTTTATTTTTTGTGTTGTGTTACCCACGCATGCTTTATCAGACCACGGTGAAGAAAACCTTAAGTTTCCAGGAAAGTCTAGATAGGCTGTAAAGGGAGTTGTCCTTAAAGCTTTGTGAACTGCTTTAGTATTATGCGTATTCATGACTCGTTAGTACTTATATAGCATGTATAGAAAATAAATTATAAACTTGTAACAAAAGATATAAGGGGAAATCTGGTAAGGCATTACATCTCAATGTTCATCAGTCATCCCCTGGCCCATGACCCTGGTGGCCCTTTCAGATGATTTGACATTTACAGGCATTGGGTAGGATTGGCATAGTTTGCCTGCCCAACCCCTCGACGTTATTGTTCTCTTGCTTTAATCCAATTTTTGGAATGTGAATAAAGGTAAAAGGTAGAGTCCTGCTTTTCACAGGATTTATCTCTGGCATTGCTGCAGCTAGATTCTTAAGCGTAGTGAGGAGGTGCTAAAGCACATGACAGTGTGGGTTGTTCTGTAAAGACTGGAGGAAAGGATCTATCAATTTGGTACATCCTCTTGTCTCTATGCTGAAGGAAAAGCCAAACCAACCAATTTCCATTGGGTGAAAATGAAGATCAAGTTATTAGCGTACTCGTCATGTGTTATTCTATCCAGACGGAACCTTGTCAGCCGAATCAATACTGGATTTTGATAATGGAGATTTACTTCAGGTTTTGAGTTTTTCAGGGAGAGAGATGAAGAATTTTGGATCATTTTTGTTGGTTTATCACCGTCACGTGGATTTAACTTCTAATAGGAGTTACTGACTGGCAACAATATGGACCTTCTCTCCTTTCTTTCTGTCCTTTTTCCCCACATTGTATTGGGTTGGATTTTAAACCTTCCCAAATCCCTTCATTTTTTGCTTTGTTTTTTTTGTTTTATTTTTTTATTTTATTTTATTTTCTTTTTCTGGTTATTAATTCCTTGTATTGTCTAATTTGTTTGTTCAGGATTTGGAAAAAGCTATGGTGAAGATTCGTCGAAAGAATAACTCCAAGAAGAAACCAGCTCAGAAAAGTGCTTAATCACCAAATTTTTTTTGTTGACGTTGCCATTATAGATTCTACATCAAAAGAATTCGAGCTTGTTCTATGTTTAATCTAGTGTTTCCATCGCGAGTTCTCTTCATCGTGTTTGACTTTTCAACTTTTTAATGATCGAGCATGATTTAGCAACACCAAAAAAAGTATCCTTGGTGATAGCTGGTATATACTTTTGTCTTTCCGTTTATTTCAAGGATTATGCTAAAAGATAATTGTAATGGACGGGACAAGGTTGTTTAAGACGTCCTGGCTGAATAAATAGGCATAAGAAAGTTATGGATATGATTATAAAGAATACACATGTTTCTGTAAGCTAGCTTTACTTTCTTAGATAGCAAAAGTGCAATATGGAACAATTATAAGATAACTGGTAGGTTTATAAACCTGAGATTCGTTCCCTTACAAGCCAGTTTTGCAACAAAGAGTTCTAGTCAACAGGTTTGTAACATACTTCTATGCAAGTAAAAGCCAACAATTTTTTTTTCTAACTATAAAAAAAGGGTTAATAAGGGTAAGGGCAGGGTACTCAAATAGTTTCATAAAGGCAAGACATTCTTGCGTGGCATATAGATTTTTCACTAAAGTGAATTGTCCTTGTATTTCGTTCACTGGGATTGACTCAAATTTGAGACTTTATTGACAAGGGCTGACAACTTCAACGGGAAATTCTATTCACACACTTGCTATTATTAAAGGCACCCTAAATATATTTAAAATTTAAAATTATTTTTTAATGTTAAAATTAATTATATTCCTTAAATACTTTTAGTACACCTTAACAAAACCAAAATCCTTACTCTTCATACTGTTAGTAATGTAGTTTGTTTTTCTTAAAAGAAAGCCGCGGAGATATCTTCTTCTTTTTTTTTTTTTTAATAACAATCTCCATATTATGTTCTTTAATTATTTGCACGTTCATAACTTTCTTTCTTTCTTTCTTTTATGCTGAAAAGAGATTTTTTTTTCATTTTTTTGAGGTGTAGACTTTGTAGTTTATAAGCAGCTCACGTGAAGGAAACTTTTTTATATACATCATCCGAACCCGGTGACGGAATTAATGCAATATCAACCATGTATATGAATATTTAACTTTATCTTGCCCACAAAAAAAAAAAAAAAGAAAAAAAAGGAAAGTTAGAAACGCGGAACCATGCAAGCTCTTAGAAAAACATAACATGGAGATTATTAAAAAAAAACTCGATGATTTTTTTTAAAAGAAAAAAACTACGTTGGTAGAAATATAGAGATTGTTTGCACAAAATATGGGATAGGATTTGGCTTTAATGTTACTTGTTTGTTGGGATGTATTGAAGAGTATTTGAGGTATCTAATAGATTCTAATAATAAAAAAATAATTTTAAATTTTAAATATATTTGAATTGTTTTTAGAAATATTAAAGGTGTAAATATAAATTTCCCAATTACCACCCATTTCATTGTCCATTCTTTTGTTTAACTGGGCCTTTGTTAGCCATTTTGGATTGGATCTACAAGAGTGTTGGACTCGAAAACTGGGCGTGAAAGAAGCCCTTTCCCAAGTCATGAACATCATGGACGGAAGGTGGTTTCTCTCACATCTCTCACGTGATTCGTAAACGACGCCGTTTACGATATAGTGAATGACGACACTTCGACAAGGTGCCGTGACTAGCCAAAACGTAACGGTTGAGTATATTGGTGAAGATTTTGAGCAAGGCAGGTTGGACAACCACTTTCTCTTAATAAAATTTTCCAATATTACCAATTTGCCCCTCCTCAGAACTCTCGCGCGTCCATGCCGAACTCGTTGGCTGCATGGTAATACACCCCAAAACAAGAGGGCACATACGTCAACTTACCACTCAAAACAAAACGAGCTTCATTCCCATCGCCCAAACAGGACACCACAAACAACTCTCCGGAGCTTCCAAAGCTGCAGATACAGTTGGTTTTCGATCTCTGTTCTTATAAAAACAACACTTCTTCTTCTTCTTCTCTTCTGTTTCTAACGAGACTGTTGAGTTCTCTTCGCAAGTTTCAGATCTTTTCAACTTTTCTGTGTTTCAGAGACCACTCTCTGGAGCTCCAATGGCTACTATCGCTGGATCAAACGTCGTAGCTTTGAAATCCGCCGGGATTTCGGAGAAATTCGGACCTTCCAGTGATCTAAAAGTCCTACATTTTCACAAATCTTGTCCAATTCCCGGCGGTCGCCGATCGGCTCAGCTTCGGCACTGCGTTGGTCGGGAATCCAAGAGCTCTCTTGCTTCGTCAGGTAAGTCATCTCTCTCTTTCTCCTGCTTTCTTCGTCTTTAATCGTTATGTGGATATTTGATTTTCCAAATTTCGAATTATTTTTCTGAAAAGAAAGCGATCTTCGTAGAAAGAGAAGTACTTTCTTACTTTCTGTGATAGACACTGAAAGTTTGAAACTTTTTGTTAAGTAATTAGGGATGTCGTTAATGTCAAATTATTTAGATATGTCATAAAAGCCATTTTGATGTAGGAGGATTTAGCTAAAATAGTCATCTTTACATTTGCATTATTATTTGTATTATCATATTAACTTTGCATTGTTTTTGTTAATTATTCTCGTTACTTGTTTAGTATGTCGTACGTCCTTTAGTGGTTATTTTCGTTATCCTTCTATTTGGAGGGCTAAATACTCTTGTTAGCTATTGTAATAGATAGACTTGAATATTAAGAAATTGAATAATAAATTTGAGTTTTCTTTCCAATCTTTGAGGGATATTCCCCTTGGCCTTGGATTTAACTTGACTTTTCCCAATTCGTTGCGTTACATTTTTTAGAAATTGCTGACGATCTCGTTGATAATGGTGTTCTGCAGGTGTTGTAAGAGCTCAGGTTGCTACTCTGGAACAAACGAGCACGGGAAAAACCCAAAATGTGGAGGCTCCTGCAGTCATTGTGACTGGGGCCTCTAGAGGTATTGGCAGAGCTGTTGCATTGTCTTTGGGAAAAGCTGGTTGTAAGGTTGGCGACTTCCTCTGTCTTTTGGGAAAATTTTGAAATGAGATCATGCATATCCACGCATGTGTTAAAATTACTGTTTATAATCCCTTAACAAATGCCTTAGTGAATACTGTTATATACTTATTTCTGGATTCTGGTTGATGATTCTCGTGCCTATTGATGTGGTGCTATTTCAGGTCTTGGTTAATTACGCTAGATCTTCAGAGGAGGCTGAGGAAATTGCTAAAGAGGTGAGCAATAACAGCCTGAAAAATTTATGTGCTACCCGTTTCCATGTTTGAAATTTAAGGATTAGCAATTTATCACATAGGTCATTTATCTGTAGAATGGTTTGGAACAGAATACTCGAAACTTGTTTTGATCTAATTTTGGGTGGCTGATTGCTTTAGTCATGTTAATCTGCTGAACAGAAAAGTTTTATTATGTTTAGTTCTTTTTTCCTTTCCCTGGCATAGTTCATGATACGATAATAGGAAGTGGATGTTCTTGTCTTTATTCTTGAATGCATGCCAACTTGTCCAATTTTGCATCTCATTTTAATTTATCGGGCTCTTTGTATTGGAAAATTTAATAATTAAGCCGCACTTTTCCCTCCTTTCAATTGCTGTTCTCTAAGATTTTTCTTTTATAATCGATTTCCTTATAAGTAAACCAAATTCAGTGGAAGAAGGCTTACTCATTCTGATTGTGAGACATCCTACATTTCTGTATTAAGTTTCTGGGCTCTTGGTTTCCCAAAGGAAACCAAATTCAGTGGGAGAAGGCTTACTCATTCTGATTGTGAGACATCCTATATTTCTGTATTAAGTTTCTGGGCTCTTGGTTTCCCAATTTCTGGCATAGTTTTTCTACCATGAATGTGCTTATTGTGCTCTAAGCTTGTGATAGCTTTTCTTATTAAATTATACAGATTGAAGAATTTGGTGGACAAGCTCTTACTTTTGGAGGAGATGTTTCCAAAGAAGCAGATGTTGAATCAATGATCAAAACAGTGAGTACATGCCGCCTCATCTAAGTTTGATATCATATGTTAGTTGTGGTCTCACTCATAACTTCCTTTTTCAGGCGATTGATGCTTGGGGAACTGTTGATGTATTGATAAATAATGCAGGTTATTGGAAGCTTTACCTCTTTTTCTTTTATTTTGAGCTCTATATGCCGTCTCTTAACTCGTTTCCTTGGTCTCAGGAATTACTAGGGATGGCTTACTGATGAGAATGAAGAAATCCCAGTGGCAGGAGGTTATTGATCTAAATCTTACAGGTGTATACCTTTGTACACAGGTGTGTATTCTAAGACAACTTCTGATGCAGTGGAATTAGAAAGAAAGAGTTTTACCTGCCTAATCCGGATGGAGGATCCGAAAACCCACTTAAAAAAAGCTCCTTAAAAGGGAAAAACCTCCAACTAGGAGATAAAACACTCAAGTTTGTATTCAATATTAATAGTCTAGTCTTTCACAATTGGCTAAGAAGGATGTTTATAGCTCTATAACAAAACGATAATAAGTACTCACTATAATAAACGATACAAATAACGATAAACTAATAACAAAATAAAGCTAGAATGTAAAAACAATTATTGTAGTTACAATCGCCCTACATCAAATTCTCATCGTTGTTTAGACCTAAGTTCTGGTAGCATCTAAGATCCGTTTACTTTTGCAGGCAGCAGCCAAAATTATGATGAAGAAGAAAAAGGTAACGAGCGAGTGCCCTTTCTCACCTATATACAGACTTGAATTTTTTGTAACATATGTGGGGCTTGCCATCTAAAAGATACTACCCACACCACCCTCTAGCTTATATCTCCAACATTTTTAAAAGTTCATTGATTGTATTCAGATCAATCAACTCTTGGAGTATGTTTTGTTTTTTACTTTGCTTTTGGCTGAAAGTGGTTCGACTTTTTCTTTCCAGCTGAATTTTAAGTGCTGAGACTTTAGTCGTTGAATTTTAATCTTGTTGACTGTGTTGCATTTTTAGGTTCCCTGTTCTTAGTCCAAGTGATAATTTTGCAGGGAAGGATAATCAATATAGCCTCAGTTGTTGGTCTAGTTGGCAATGTTGGGCAAGCCAACTACAGTGCTGCAAAAGCAGGAGTGATTGGCCTGACAAAGACTGTTGCAAAGGAGTATTCCAGTAGGAACATCAATGTGAGTTTTCCCCACTTGTTGCTCTTCTTTTCAGTGATTAGACATCAGGATAAGCTCCTAGTGCCAATGGATGTAAATGAGTCGTGGACGTTACCTTTTCTTTTAGGTTAATGCCATTGCCCCTGGCTTTATTGCGTCTGACATGACTGCCAAGCTTGGAGAAGAAGTGGAGAAGAAAATTTTGGAGACCATTCCCCTTGGTGAGGCTGAAAGAAGCTTTGATTCTTCATAACACAACTAGTGCTTTACTTCTGGAAATTGCAGAGCAAAACATATAATAGTTACACATAGATATAACTATTTCTTTGTTCTTTTCATTTTCCACAAATGTAGGAAGATATGGCCAACCGCAAGAAGTTGCCGGACTAGTCGAATTTTTAGCCCTCAGTTCCGCAGCAAGTTACATAACTGGACAGGTTTCAGATCTCCTTTCCAATTTCATTCACCAATCGGTTGGGATTTGAGAATAAGTTCAATGCAGCTTTACAAACCTAAATGGAATATTTTCTTATTAATTAAAAAAAAAATCTTAAATTGGAATATCTGGATGAAAGACTCAATTTGTCTTCCTATTTTTCTTGCAGGTATTGACCATTGATGGAGGGATGGTAATGTAGGCCGCTGGACCTGCCCTAATCGAGCAGAGAGCCTCTGAGCTTCCGAAATCAGAATGGTGAGAAATGGAATCGCAGGCTCAAATGGAGTATGGCACTGATTATGTTGAAGCTCATGTCGGTTTTTTTCGTTTTAAGGAAAGCTTCAATTAGCTTGATAAGAAATAGAACAAGAGTGGTTTAAAAGTTTCCTTTTGGACTGTGCTTGTCTTGCCATTAACATAATGTAGTTTTCAGCAAAGTCAGATATTGTTGTTAGTTTCAGGAGCATTAATCACCGTTCTCATCTTTATTCTTAAATCACGTCTAGCATTAATCACCGTTGATATCGGACCCATCTGAATTCACTATTCTTATTGCACCGTCCTGATTTAATGCTTGAATAGTAATTTTGGTTTCCCAACTTTTTACTTAGTAACAGACGTGACGCACGAATCTTTCACTCCAGATCCAATCCATAACCCTCTCTCTCTCTCTCTCTCTCTCTCTCTTGTATCTCTTTGCTCAACCTGTTTCTTCTACGTTCTCAAACCTCAAAAGAACTTGACCAATGGAGACCCCAAATCTCTTCAACCCAACACTCCCCACATTCTTTTCCATGTTCCTCCTAGTTTATCTCTTTGCCTACTTTGTTGTTTTTCGCAACTGGGGTCCAAAACATCTAACCGAGGCTTCAAGTTGCTTCGTCTCTCTGCCTCATGGAACTCCCGCCGTTTTCTTGGCAATCCATGCAATTCTCCAAACCCACACTACCAATATCTTCGCCTCACAAAACACCGGTTCATAAAACATTAAGCTTGAATAGCTTACTTCTTGTTAGACCTCCTTCAATACATGAACTTCTTCCCAAACGACATTCTCTTCATATGCGACCACTTGGCCACGCTCTACGTGTTCATAACATGTCGTTTTGTGGTTCAACATGGCGCCTTTGCTCTGCTAGTATTTCTTATCTTTGCCGAGGTCACAAGTGCATGTCAGAATGTGTGGAACCTAGCTGCCTACCGGAAGGCCGACTTACCTGCGGCTTTGAGACTGTATGAGATTCTTGTCACCTCGTTTCTATGCTCTCTATACCTTTTTTAGGGGTGATTCTTGGGCCGTTGTTCGTGTTGAAGATGGGGATTTTCTATGTAAGTGGGGCTGCCGATGATGTGATCCCAAAATGGGCATGGATTTCTTGGATGGTTGTTATCTAAACTGCTATCGGCATTAGCGTTTTGTGGGTTTGGGATAAATGGATTGAGTGGCATAGAGAAAAGATGTCGAAAAGTGCAAAAGAAAGATTTTTAATGCTTGTTCGACATTGTTTCCTTTCATTATGTATTAGATGATAAAGAAGAGTTCCTTGCTTAAATTATTGTTGCAGACAGGTATATTATTAGGTATGTAAGTTGTAGAACTGATTGTTTCCTCTCTTTTTTTTGTGTGGAATTAACGGCTATGCCTCTTGATTTTTCTTATTCAAGACTCATTCTCTTAAAATATCAGGTGTGACATAATCATCTGAGTGAAATTACAGAGTCGAAACAAAAAGCAAAAAAGATGAAATAAACAATCAATTTCTACAAGTCTTAGAAGCGAGTACAACGTTTAATGATAACTACACAACAAAAGAAGGTAAAATCTCTCTCAACGCAGACAAACAAGCCATGAGCCACGTATGCTATGTCCCCGGTAGCCGGCGGGGCTTTCAATGAGTCTATGCAGTAACCTTTGAACTTCAATGGTAATAAAACCTTTTTTTATCATGATTTAGTATCTTTCTAATCATAAGTTCGGTTCATCTCCAGGATTATCTATGTCTTGAGGCTTGAATTGTGGCCAATGCGATGCCCGCATTTAAATGCCGATGATGGAAGCATTAGTTTTGTCAGGATTGCCATAGTAGTTAAGCTCTACAAAAGTACCACCTCCTTCTCCCTTGGAAAGTCTTCCTGGATTGATGCATATACACTTCACTTGCTCTTCCCCTTCACCTCTTCCACCAAGAGGCAGTACCTGCAAGATATGCCACACAAAGGGTTGAATTTTTCTCAATGACATTCAGCATTTATTGGTTTAGGTTTCTCAGTGAAAGACTCCGAAAAATCAGTTATCATTCATAAATCGATTCTAAGATTATCATCTATGTTTCCTGTAAGACCTGCTTTAATAACAGATGTACAGTTGGTCATGACCGATTAGTTACCTTTACAAAGAACTTCATGTCGGAGGGTACGATGAGAATATCTGGAAGCAAAGAGATTTCAAGAGCTTCTGGAGCGAGTGAGAAATCCAATGGAACACCTTCTGCTGGTGGATATAGAGGGTAAAAGCTGTAGCAAACAAGACAGGCATTAGATTAACAAAATGTGATTTCAAAAGAGGACCTCTTTCATTTGGAACTGGTATTACAACATGCCTGCGCTGGCCGAGTATATGATTCACTAGTCTACCCATACGATCACTGGGTGCTCCACCTGTTGGATTTCGTGAAATTTCCTCTCCGCTAAGATGTTTAAGAACATCTATGGAGCAGCAAGCTATTTTCACCTGAAACAAAATTTTTAAACAGGATTATGCGTACTTCTTAGTTGCTATCACAATTAGATGTCTGCTTTCTAGTGACTAAATTCTAGCAAGTAGAGATAATGCACTTCAGCAAAGTTCACACAACAGAGAACATGATAAAGCAACTGTTATCTCGCTAAAGGAACTAATTGGAGGCTCCCCAGATGATCAAGAACTCTTTGCAACCAAAATTTTCATGAGTGTATCTCCACCTTTTTTTGGTATTTTACCTGATTTGCCTCCAAAATCCCTGGATTTGTGAGACTGGTTGTCTGAAAAATAATATGAAAGAATAATCAGCAAACATGATAAAGCTTATGAAAGTTGTTAAGGAGTGACCACAAGTTGGGAGGATTAATTGCTTTTAAATTCAGAAAATGAAGTACCTGATATTTAAGATCAGGTAGTTGAATATCAAAAGGCGGCTGCATAACAAGAAAATGACCTTTAAATCTTACACTTAATATATTTAGACATCATCTGAATTGTAATAAATTCAGCCATATATAAACTATATTGTTTGATACTTCAAATATAGCTACCTGAGGGAAAACAAAGTCATGGTTAGCGTCACGTATTGATGGTACAAGAATCACACGAGCATGAGAACCCATGGATTCTGCATAATCTTGCAACTGCAAAGATAAAGAGAAAGAAGGGTAATCCAATGGAACCCAGAGAGCAGGTTAATTGAGAAATTATTTAATTTGAATAAATACCCTTCTGAGAATTTCGAAATGAAAAATTTCATCAAAGCTCCTGTCAGTACTTCCTTTCTCAATCTCTGGGTGTTCAGAATCAACAAATGGTCCCAGCTGAGAAAAATGTCAACCAGTAAAAAATCGGACCTTTCCTACTTGACTGATGGATCAAAATTCATTGACTTTTATTTGAAGATCAGTAGCTCCTTACCAAAATAAGTAACTGAGGTGGCTTTCGCTTTGCATATGCTAGCAACTCAACTAGAGGCTCGAATAATAAATTGTCTGTCGTGGTGAAAGGACCTGAAGCTATTATCTGTATAAGTGCATAACGCATATAAATATTGGGAGATTGATTAAGTAACAAGTTAAAGGTAATACATTTTTAAAAGTGAAGCATATATATGATCCTAAATTCAACTGGTGCCAAAAGTAAATATGTGAATTTGTGAGCCGGGAATCATCAAGTGACAAGGTAAGGGATGCAAGATAATGTACCACTGACAGTTCTGCCTGAGGACCAGACAGACCATTGGACTCAATCTCCTTATCCAAAGCTTGCTTCTTTGTTGGATGCAAATCCACATCAACCAAATCAGACAAAGGGATAGGGTCTACAAGTTTTGAAGCGATCAAGCAGTGTCCACTAGGATTATGCCCTTCAATACCTACTACCTGCATGAAGGCATTCCTTTCACGTTCAGACACAGTCAGTTTCAACAAGTTGCTGTATAGAAGTTCATAAGTGACAGATAGCTATAGTGATTATGGATCATCTTGCACACCTGGCCTGGAAAGATTGAAAACTGGTTCAAGTTTTGTAATTCTAGACGAACTCGTTGCCCTCCAGAATGCTCAGCACTGTCAGAAATATGATGAAAAAAACACATAAGAAAAAAAAAAACACGTCATTTGCAGCAATGAGGAACTTAGATATGTATGATATTCTAGTCAAATACATCAGAATTCTTAATGCACTTTCATCTGGTTTTAACAATCCTTGATATTGTGAACTCTATGAAGTGTTTTACAAAGAATGGGGGGTATTTCCTTGTCATCTTGTTGACACACTGACGCACATAATGAAAAAGAAGTGCCAGGAGCCTTTACCTGCTCTGCAGCAAGGTGGATTTATCGTTCAAATGACCTTCACCATCGCAACATATCATGCCAACAGTAAATATGCTTTTCTGGGAAAAAAAAAAACCAAAAAAAAAAAAGCTCTTCAAATTTATTAACTTATAGGCTGATGCAGCCTCTATAGCACATGAAGGAAACAAGTAACAGCACGGCAATGAAGACTTTGAAAACCGAGATTGCCTCTTTACCCACATTCCGTCGTTATGTTTTATGAAATGGCAATACAAGAACAAACTTTGACCAGTCTGAGATTAATCTAGAGACAGAGTGGAGGTTTTTATGTACCTGGGAAGAAACTGTAGGATCCACTGGTTCTTCATACAGCTTGGATGAAGCAAATGCAACTGTGTGCTTTCGGATTCGGTTTTCAAGCGCATTAAACTACAAGCCAAACACTCATGTTTGAGTAAGTACAAATAATACGGTAATAGGTAATCGGCCCCTTATGCTATGATAAGAATCACTTACCCTATCTTCAATCCTATCATACATGAACCTACAACCTGTTTCTGGCTTTGAACCATGGACTATGAGAGAGCACCTTCTACCAGGTTGGACCTTCCTGATAATATCATCCTCATGATTCTCGGGATCAAGTTCCTTATCTCCATTCTCCATACCGGACATATTATTGATGCTAAACTTCACCACAAACTTTCGGGTTCTTTGTCCAAAGGGTGTGATGAGTTTTGATGGTTTCCCTGAAGAAAAATTTCTCCCGTTTGTTAAAGGTGTAGATTCAAATGAATCTGAGTAGGGTTCTTGAGAACTGCGTGTTGGAGTGCCGAGGATCTCTTCCTTTGCATCTCCATCTTCATCGTTCAAAATCCTATACCCAATTTCTCATCAATTATCCAACTTTAAGCAAAGCTTTGTCTTTTGAATTTGGAATGTTGATGAAATTAATTGACAGAAAAATCAGCAGGTTGGTCACATCATCAAACATGGAATTAAAATTTGAACAGCCAAATAATTTAAAAACACCAAGTATCATGTAATGTGTTTCTTACGTGTATGAAACACCCAATATATTCATTTGAGGGGACTAAAATCAACATTCAATTATGTCAGATGGCCTTCTGCCTATGCCCCCCCTTACTTTCTAATCTGAATAAAAAGAACTAACACAAAAAAGATGAATACTAAAGTAAAAACTGATCCTTTCTGAAATGTCTCACATGCATATCCAAAAGGAATTTACGAATTCATACGCATAATTAAGCCAGCTTCACATCTAGTTGCTTACATGTCGACATCTTTACTCGAGTAGATATGCAAACCGGGTTCCTCCTTAATAATTGCTTCTTTCTGCTCATTTTGTAGATGCAGTAAAAACCCATCCATTTCAGCACTATGCACAGTTGACTCATTCAATTGCCTGCCACAAGATCACACCCCAAAAATGTTAATTGCCATAAAACAGTTAAATATTTACATAATTTCTTTTCCACGTCCATCAATTAGACAATTACTTAGACAAAAACCTTGAAAAACTCATAGAACAAACACAAACATATGGACATTTTTACAAATGCATAAATCAAACAACTGATTAAAAAACAATAAAAAAAAAAAGAGGAAATGAAGGAGAATGAACCTGTTGAGATAGTAAACCTCCCAGCTCGAAACGAGATCCGAGGGCTTCAGATTGTAATTTATGCAGAAAGCAAGACCTAAGTCAACGAGATTGTCTTCAGGATTCTCCGCTTTTGCAATTAGGAATGAAATTCAGAGGAAAAACTAGAAACAAGCTTACATTTCTTGAGAATTTCTTCTTCGTCGTCGAGAGCGAACCCGCTTTTGTTGAACTCCGCTTTGATTTCCTCTTCCATGGCTGGTCTGTTTCCCGTGTTCCGAGTGTCTAGGGTTTCAGCAAGCTTCCACTTTGTGAGTTGCCGATAAATGGCGGGAAATTTTCGCTCCTCTTTTGCAGGGTCTCTTTTCTGTGCTTGGAGTCCCCTTTTTTCCCTTATTACTATAATGCCCTTGTGGGTTTAAATGGGTGGGGCCGTAAATGGGTGCACTTCAATATCCAGGAAAGATCCAGGCCCATTTTCATTCAGGCCCGGCTCAAGTATAAACTGGCACTAGTGGTTACCAAATTTTTAAAAAATGTTTCCTTTTATTGCAAAATGCCACAGAAAAACTCAGTGCATTGAATTTTTTCACACCTCAAAAAAGTCTTGCATTATCTATCGTGTTGTTTAAATAAAATTATTTTGTTAAAAAATTATACTCTCTTAATTAACAAGCATTTCAACAAAAAAACTATGGAGCTTAATTGATATGAACTATAGAGCTTAAGAGTATATTTTATATTCTAAATATATTATGTAACATGATTATGACATTTTCTATGAATATTTTTTTTCTTATGGCATGAATCAATCTAAGCCTATAATACGTAGCATTCTTATTTAGACCCCCTTCATTTTTGTTAATATTACGACCTTGTTTGTTTTTAAAAATTAATTACTTGTAATAGCCATTTCCTCCTTTTTGAATACTTTTTTGTATTAATCATTGTCATAAATTTACAAACTTTACGACAACATAAAGAATACCTATGTTTCGCTTGAGTATTACTTTTATTTTTATTACGTAAATGCCCAAAACAACCTCTATGTTTATAAAACCACACTTAAAATATTCATGAAGTAATTAAAATTTTTAAAATACTAGCAAAATCCTTTTCGACTTTTATTAAGTACGATTTAAAATATTATTAAACCAATATATTAATTAAAATAATCTTAAAATTAAAAACTTTCAAATAAGTAAAGTATTTGTTTAATTGAAATTTTTATTTGAACAATTTAAAATTTCTTAATTTAATATTTAAGTTAATTTATATTGAAAATAACATTTAATATTTATATTGAAAATAACATTTAATATATAATGTGATAGGGTAATCTTAGTATTTTAAAAAATTAAGATTATTAACAGTAACGGTCCCTAAACTTTAGGGTCTCCCTTACTTTGTCCCTTGAGCTTTAAAAATCATCACTTTATCATTTGAACTTTCAAAACTCCTTACTTTATCCCTAAAATTTAAAAATGACCATTTTTTGCCCATAAACTTTCAAAGCTTCTCTTATTTTGTCTCTTAAATTTGTGATTTTTTATTCAAATATACGAAATTAAGTACATGTGATTCGTACATGGGTCACTTGTAAAGATAAAAATAAGATTTTATCACTTCTAAGTTTTGTTTTACATTTATACTCTCACTTGACGCCTTTGTTTTTTTTTTTTTTTGTTTGAACTCTCATTTAAGAAGGGTTTACCTCTACATGTCTTCTCATTTTTAATATATAACTCATTTAATAAGTTGATATTCATTTAATAAGTTGATATTGTTTACCAACATCTAAATTTGAATATTAAAGATGAGAAGATATTGACGAGCAATATCGAGAAAAAATGCGCTACAGGCTCTTCTTAAATGAGAGAAAATAAAAAAAAAAACATTGAATAAGAATGTAAATATGAAACAAAATTTAGGATTGATAAAAATCTCATCTTTGCCATTACGGGTGATTCATATACGAATCACGTAAGATTTATTCCGTTTATTTGAACAAAAAATCAGAAATTTAAGAGACAAAATAAGAGGAGTTTTGAAAGTTTATGGGTAAAATGATCATTTTTAAAATTCAAGGGCAAAGTGAGGAGTTTTGAAAGTTTAGAGAATAAAGTGATGATTTTTAAAGATCATGGGGTTAAGTGAGGGACAACCTAAAGTTCAAGGCCTATTAGTGTTAATATCCTAAAAAATTAATTGCTTCATTGGGTATTTTGAATTTGATTTTATAAACACAATGATTGTTTTAAGCATTTACATAATCAGAGGGATAAAAATGATATTTAGACGAACCATAAGGAATGTTTTGGGTATTTTCATTAATGATAATAACCATACATGTGTATTGTATACAAAAATCTGATCATAGTATTGTTGGCTTCGTTTGGCAACAAGTGCTATAATATAAAGCAAAAATTTACTACAGTATAAAACTCTCACATGTTACCATGTTTTAGTTTCAAATATATTCCAAACACTCTAATCATCTTACGTTGCGGCTCCACTTCCTATGCAACTTGCTTTGGTCTTTGCTTGGTCATCTGCAAGCTATCGCATTGGAGTCCTGCCTACGAGTACACACGTATCTGTGCCCAACCATCTCTATTAAATCAATTCCTACGAATGGTATGATATAAAATAAACATTTAGCAGTTTATTTGGTTATAAACTGATGTTTCGTTCTAGTTTGCAAAGGTAAGCTTCTAATTTTGTTTGGTACACGTGTTTGACATTTTAGGCGTGCAAGAAATGGAAGACTTCGCTCTGCTGAACGTTTTGTGGATTCTTGCTGTAAGGACTGCACCAACCTCAAAAACTAGATTTTGATAGAAAACTTGGGTCCTTAAACATTTGGTACATATTTGTGTCATGTACTTTTTGTGATTTAAAACAATAAGGTGGTGCATCAACGTTATTACTTGTTGGTAATAAATTGTTTTTTAATACGATACGGCCCTTATATTAGATATTTTGTACTAAATCAATCATCATAATTATATATTTTAACTATTTAGTGGGGCACAATTATAATTTTTCTCACGATATGATGACACAACTGAAATTAATAAAAACTGAAATTAATAAAAGTATAACTAAAATTTTATACAAAATTAGAGTTAAAGTTTAAAAATATGAGTAGGGGGAATGTAATACCTCCATATGCCTCTGTCCTTAGGTGAGTGATTGGATCATAGTCTCCTTTTTGTTTAACGTCTTTCTTAAAGTTGCTTAGTAAAATAGACTTGTCTTTCTCATATTTCAAGTCACCCCCACTGCAAAACTTGTTGTATGTATTTTTACAAAAGGCTGAAGCTAAAAAAGCACCAACTTTTTAGGGGAAAATACTGTGTTACACTTGACACTGTGTTGTTTTTCCAGGGCAAGAATAGTATATATATATATATTTATTTATTTATATTTGAACTATCAATAATGTTTGAATATTTTTTCGGTTATCTTAATTCTCAACAACATAAGAAAATGTATTGTCATAAATAAAGGATTGAAATGACGGAGATGAAAAAAAAAAAGTTTCAAATTAAATTACTTTAACTGACAGAGATAGAAATGAAAGCACAAAAAGGAAAATAGCCAACCGAGAGAAAATGAAGCTCCTCGTATCGCTCGTTCGAATAGTGTACAGAGTATGGCCTTTTACAATATATACAAAGTGTAGGCCAATAAGATAGAACGGTTCACGCTACTTTTTTAGTTATAAACAATGTAAAGCTCTCATATGTTAGAGTAACAATATAAAAATTATTACAGTATAAAATTTTCACATGCTACAGTACAATCAGTTCTAACTAACGGTTTTCACCCCTGCCAAACACCCTATTAGTGGACGAAAGAATCAGTGAATAAAACATCTATACAGTGTGATTCCTACACTATTGTAGCATAAAGGTCTTCCTTCTTAATAGGAAAAGCTTAAATAACTGCTACTCCTTGTTAGGAAACTCTTAATTCCCTTTCAAAATACTGAAGTTAATTAAAAAAAAAAAGAAGCCAAGATCTCAGTTTAATTTCATATATCTTCATTCTCAAAAAAAAAGAAGAAAAATCATATATCTACATTTTTTTTCAATATTTTTATGAGGGCACATTTGCTTCTCAATATTATTTTTAATGTACGTGTGTTTTTCAATATTAAGTTTTTTTTAATGAACTTTCTTTTTTTTAAAGGGATTTTGAAGGAAGTTTCAATATTAATTTTAACGTTTATTATCATTGTTGTTGTTGTTAATAGTAGTATTAGTATTTTCTATTTTTAGCGAATAATTGAATATATTATTTTTAAACATCCTTGTAGCATGTTTATTATTTAAAGTCAAGGACCGATCTTTTTGCACCAGAAGGTTAGAATTTTAGCTCTTTAGAGTAGCATATCAGATGGGTCGGAGTTCGGACTCGCGTTGGCGCTGCCAATTAATTAGAGGTTTGAATGTTGAACTATAGTAGTAGATATATTAAAAGTAGATCAAGATAGACTGTTCGATTTTTTTGTCTGACCAATCAAATTTTAACATCTAAATGAATTATGTTGTTATTTTTAAGTCTTAATTATGTGTTTAGATAAAATTATTAAATTTAAATGATGTGTTGAATAGTATTTAGTCAAGGGAAAAGAAAATGAAGAAAACACATTTGGGCTCATTAAAAGGTAAAATCTGTACCTGTATGTTCTTTGCTTAAACATTGAGCAAGTGTTATTTAGAGCCTTTATAAGCTGTCGTTTTTAATTTTACGGTTGAGAAATTTTAGGCCTTAATTATAAAAAGTTCAAAGACATTGTGGATTAAGTTGAGTCCTGCGTTAAATGGATGGTAGAGTTCCAGGTGTTTTCATCTAAGACAACTTTATTTATTTATATTTCTCAAATTATAACAAATTTTCCAAAGGAAAGTTTTAAAAAGATTTTCATGCATACCAGTGTAGCCGTACACCAATATATGAACACACACACACACACACACATATTCTACTAACAAATTGTCACGGAATATGAGATCTAAATTATACTTTTTTGAAAGACACGTTTTTGAAAAAGAGGAAAAGGGTTACTTATAATTTTTAGTCCCCAAACCATGACTAAATCTCACATATATATATGTGTGTGTGAGTGTCTGTGTCAGGAACATTTTCTTTTCGGCAATATTACTTGTGACTTATATATGTATATGATAGTAAATATTGCTGGAAAAAATAATAGGAATAGAATTGAAATATAACAAATTTTTTTAAGTAATCTAAGAATAGAAAAATTACATGGTAACAATTGCAATGAGATTTTAATTTTGCACCACAAAATTACCTAGTAACTATTTCAATTATATAAATTTCACTATTTATAGATTTTTTTTTGTTTTATTTAAAACTAACTAGTAAAATTTTGTTATATAACCCAAATTAATATGTGGTTTTAAGCAATAGAAGATCAGCAAAACCAAAATCAAAACGGGATACTAACTTCCGCTATGTCCATGACATTAATGGAAAGCAGTGTATTACCATTTAGTATTCTTAATGCCCGTTTGGTTCATAGATTTGACCAAAAGATTCGAGTAGAATTTCGAATCTTTGTGGTTTGAATAAGTGAAACAAACCGCACATTAGAACATGTCAAGGAAAGCCAATTCTCTTTCTCTAGTTTCTTTTCTTTTCCAATTTCGTTCACTGAACAAGAATGTTCAAGCAAATGTTACACATACATGACTTGTATTGAGTACTCTTGTATCTGAACAATCAACAGTCTTATAGGTCTAGATAGAGTCCAAGAATATAGCTACTCATTCTCCATAACAGTTATTATTTTCAGGTGTTCATCACATGTACACATACTAGAAACAAAATTCACCGGACATGGTTTAAAACAGGAAAAAAAAATGGAGGACAATGTATAAGAATGGAAAAAAGAGGAAAAAAAAAGAAAAAAAGAAAGAAAAACCAATATCAAGAGCTCAATAACATCCTACTCAATACCAATTTGTTTGTACAGTCTGATCAAGCCACTAGAGAACTGTAATGTTGGTAATTCTGATGTTCCTGTTCCGTGCAACTCATCAAATCCTCCACCGGCGCTAGGCCTTCTGCACCAAAACAGAAGTACTCGTTCATATCGGATTCTTTCTGGGTTGAGCAAGTAGGTACAGTGAAGTTCAGGCTCTTCTTTTTATCCATGTAATCAGGTGAAGATGTGGATGATCCTGAATTAGTACTTGAAGCAGAATAATGATCAGCCGCAGCAGTGGTTAAATGAGGCATTGTCTTGATCACACCATGCATTAGTCCAGCAGCAAATCTCATTTTAGTAGATGGGCTTGGAAGACTTTCATCAGAATATATCCTCCTGTTGTTGGGAAGAGATGAAGATTTCGAGTATATCTGCCTAAGAGGGATGGGATTGTCCTCAAAATCTCTGTATCTGCCTAACGAATCAAGAGAATCGTCATCCTTGAGCTCTTCTCTATCAAGCTTCTTCTTGTCTTTCTTTCTGGGCCATCTGAGGAAAAACTTGAGGCGTTTTGCAGCATTGTTCGCAGAATTTGATTTCTTATTGTTGTTCATCAATGAGTTGTTAGGCTCAGACGGGCTCAGATCACCAGAGTATTCACCAAATTGTGCGTGATCACAACTAGCATCAGAATTAGCACTCTCGATGCCAGTGTACAAGAAAATCTCCGCGTCCGGGATTCTAAAAGAAGTCCCAGGACTAGTTACGATACCATGCGTTTTCAGGTGGGAGACAAGGGCACTTCTTGTCCTGTGGTCTTGACAGTTGGAGATCCCGCCAGCTGAAATCAACTGCTTGATCAGAATTTCTGAAGATGCTGATTGAGGCCGCTGCTTGAGGTGATCAAGAGGAGTCATTCCGTAGGCATCGCATATGTTTAGATTGATCGACGGAACGGTCATGAGGAGCTCCACCAAGTTGATGTGGATGTTCTCAGATACAGCCATGTGAAGAGCTGTTCTTCCATCATTGTTCCTCACATTGATGATCTCCCTGATGTTCACAATATTGTCACATAGCAGCTTCTTCATGAGCTCAATCTGCTTGTCCACTCGCCGAAAACCGGTTGCTCGGAAACCAGCCACTGCCATGTGTAGGAGTGTGTCTCCATAATTGTTTGGCAAAGTGGTTAGCAAGGGAGATGCAAGAATCAGAACCTCTACAACAGCTAAGTATCCCCTGTAAGCAGCCACATGTAGTGCTGTGTTACCTTGATTATCCGTACAAGTGATGATGTCAAAGTTTGCTATGAGATCCTTAACAGCCTGAAATTGATAGAATAATAAAATTTAACAAAATTAGAGAGATAGAGACGGAAGAAAAAGAAGAAGAAGAAGAGTTCTAATTATTCATCATCATTAATCAAGTCTTCGTTGAAAGAAGAATCATTAGGACCTAATTTACAGAGAAGCAACAAACACGAAAGTTAAGCTAACCAAATAAAAGTAAGGAAACTTGACCAAACTAGAAATAATTCAAATGAATAATAATAACTAAGATAAACAATTCCAATAGAAAAGCATAATCTTAAATCTCCAATTATCTATAAATTGTTCCTCATCAATTAGTAGATATGCTTAGATTGGTCATTGTATAGATAGCCAAAACTTTCCTGGCATTGGAAAATCCATAAACATTTACATGTATTAGCAACAGGAAAATCTGAGGACACAAACAAAACACACCAAAAAAGTAGGCCATGCCATTTGGTGTTCAACCGACAGTAAGTTAAAGCTAACTATGAAATTATGAATATATAGATGTTATTTCCATGTAGAAAGTATACAGATAAGCTCAAAATTTCTTCCTAAACATCTCTAGTTATAATTTAACTGAAAGTAATTCTCACAAGAACAAATTCTAAAACAACTAATTTGAACAAAAAGATACACATATGAAGCATATAACGGAAGAGATACTAGAGACTCACCTCTACTTGGCCTCTGCCAGAGGCAGTGTGCAGGACAGTACACCCCTGAGCATCCCTGAAAGTCAAAACATGAGAGCCACCATCACCATCTTCCTCAAGAAGATCTCTCAACATCTTCGAATTCCCGCCCCTAGCCGCGGCGTGAACTGCCCGGTTCATCATTTCCCACCTAAACTCTTTGCTTACCGAGCCCAACTCCTGCTCTTCATCTTCCAAGTCCAACTCTCCACTTTTGAGGCCACATTTAGGTGGTGGGGTCAAGGAAAAATCAAGCAAGAGCCCAAAAACCTCCGAATTCTTGCTCCTCGCCGCGGCATAGAGCAAATCGGTGACACCATACTCTCCTTCCCCATAAACCAAAAGAGGGTCTCTCTCAAGCAGTTCCTTGACAAACTCCACATCCCCAGCTGAGGCTGCAGTGTAGAGAAGCCATCCTCCATAGCCTGCTCTTATGAGGGAGTTGTGGCCTTTCCTTGTCTCACACGCAAGGAGGAGTTTCTTAGCGACTTGGGAGCGGCATCCAGCCACATCGTTGAACTGCGCCTCGTCGTCCCAGACAGTCTCCAGCCGCCGGATTCGGCGGAGAGAGGTGAGCTTGATGAGGAGGTTAGTGTCTAAATGGAGAAGCTCTCTGACCAGATCATAGAGGCCATTGGCTGCTGCCCAGTCTATTGGTGAAGCATACCACCATTGGTCTCCAATGCTTTCCCATCTCAAAGGAAAGTTTGGGGGTGCCATCTTTTTTTCTTTTGTTTTCCGGGAAAATTAACTAACTGAGAAAGTTCACTGAACTAAGAGCAAAGTGGAAGTGGAAAACTTAGAAAAAGAGATGTTCTTTTGAGATGGGAAAATCTTTAAAAAGCTAAAAAAAAATGATTAGGAATATTAGAATCAAAGCATAAAGGTCAAAACTAAGCGGTTATTTTTTTCTCACCAGTTTGAGAAATTGCAGGAAAGTTAGAAGACACCCATTAGAGAATATGCAAAGAGGACGGGATAAGGAGTGTTCGAAGGAGAAGAGAAAGGAAGAAGAGCCATACAATAGGCTAAGCAAATGAAGAAGCTTTCCGAGGAGAGAGAGAAGGGCTCGTTGTTTTCAAGGGAAAGAAAGTTACAAAAAAAGGGTGTATGATCCAAGGAGAGGAAAGAGACGGCATAAGATAAAAGAAACAAAAAAAAAAAGACCATTTGATTAGTATAATAAGATTTTTGCAAAAGATTATATATCGTGGAGAAAAAGTTTGGGAATGAAGCATAGAAAGATTGAGATTCTCTTCGTCCGTGACAACCCAAGAGAGAGAAAGAGATGTAACTATAAGTATAATGCAGGACCAAACTACGAAGTACGTGACTTGTTTTGAGCAAATTTAATGTTTCAACAGTTTTATTAACCAAAAATAGCAGAGGGGTTAAGGCAAGGGACAGGTAACAGTTAGGATACATAAAAAGCTTTTTATGCATTTTGGGTCATTTCAGAGCCCAGACTCTGTTTAAACTTGTATTCATTGTCGATTTTCTTTCTTTTTTTTTGGTTGGTTTGCTATTGCTAGGAGCGTAAAGCTGTTTCAAGTTTTGGGATATTTCCTCTAACCTTTACATATTGTCATTTTGCACTTTTTTCATCTCTGGCAAGCAGGTTGAAAAAAAGAAAAGGAAAAAAAAAATAAATTGCACTTTTTAATCCATGGAAATTGTTGCAAAAGCTAAAAACTTGGTGCTTATCTGACTCTCATGGTGCTTGTTCCAACAAATTTTCGGGCACATCACGTCGTACAAACCAAAGGGACCTAACTTCAATTTTTGTCTTTTTCAATACTTAGTACCACATGGCTGGCCATAATGTTGGGGGTAAATGCAGAGCCAAATAATAATAATGATCACTAAACTAAGAACCACAATATCACTTTGTTTTGGAAAAAGCTAGATTATATATACACACTCTTTTTATCAAGTGTTTGCTCAAGCCAGTTTCTTTTATTGCCATTTACTGGACCTAACTTGTTGGGTGGGTAAATAGTAACTAGGAAGTTGGCTAGTGATCAAGGAGACTACAAGATGGAGACCCTCTTCTCCTTTTATGGCAAGGGCTGTGGGAATAAAAACCACACCGTTCATCCATTATAGTTTTGGAATCAATGGGTGGAATTGTTTATTATTTGCTTTTTTTCATTTGGACTTCTCCATAAGAATTTGTATCTATCGCATGTTTTGAAACTGTTACATCTGGTTAGTGAGTATTTTCTTTGATTTCCACCAAAGAAATTGCCTTTTTTTTTTTTTTTGAGTGCTGAGTGACTTATTTGCTTTTATGGTTAGGGGACATGGCACTCCATCAAAAACCGTGAAAGTCCAAGTTGGCAATGGCAAGCAGACACTAAATGGAGTGCCATGCCCCACTAAAAGTTTATCATTTGGTCAATAAAATTTCACAATAATAATGCTTCAATGACCAGTTAAATGCGAGCAAGCTTGATAATTCATTGCTGTCAATTTTCAGGAAGCAAAACATGTCTGAAGTTGATCCATGGGTTACTATAGCTTTGCTTAAGAGACACTTCTCTTATTCATTGGCTCCCAACCACATACAGTAGTTGTATTTTATGTGAAAATGTGGTCCTAATTCACAGCATTCTTTTGTTTTTTGGTTATCTAGATTCTTGGATGAGATTTCAGACTAAAAATCACTTTCAACAAATAGCCCGGCTTAAATATGACAATTTTGTGGTTGGTACAAAAACAACTTACCAGTAATCTGTAATTTTGAACTGTTAAATCAAGATTGTATCAGGGAAAATATATATATATATATATATATATATATATATATATATATATGCAACGAATTTTAATCAGAATCTTGACATTCAACTTTGCATACTATGAGGCTAAATTTTGTACCCTACCCATCTTTAGATCAATCGTGCAGTCATGCATAATTTTCTACCTCATATAGCAATCTCCATTTGAGGCTGAAGATGTGACGACCTGTCCTTTTGGGCAGTCACTTTACTTTTTTAAACATCATTTCATAAACAGTAATCTTACTTACTTAGTAAGAAAAATATTGAAATAAACATATACTATATTTATTGTCATAATTAACATAACAGTGTCATATAAAGTAGTACTGAACATTCTTATACTTAAAATCAAACTATCTTACTTGAGCTATGGCAATGGAGCAGACAACGATGTGTAGTAAGATGACAAGATTTGGGCATGGACACCATCACTGTTTGCTTCCGCTATGCAAAGAAAAGGTTTTCCATTGTTTAATGCAATGTTTGTGAAGTTTTGAGAAAATCAGAGTTTGAAGAATTGTATTCAAAGTTTTAAGATACAGTTTACAAACTGTTTTATGTAAATACAAGTATGTGAAAGTATTTTGGGAATTATCAAAGTTAATGTAAGTAAATTATTTATTTCCGTTTTAAAAAAAAAAAAATTTCTAAATTTTTGCCCTAAAGTAAGTAAGAAAGAATTTTATCACAGCTCGAAAAGACGAGTTGTGACAGAAAAACAGTCGTATTTCAACTCACCAATGATGACATTCCCGATTTTGGTTCTGCAGAAAGTATTGATTCTATTATTCTCTGCAAAAGTTACACTTCTTGGTCACAACAAAATCTTATAGTGGAAAGCTCATCTTTTCAACGTCTCCATCATTACACCAAGCTAAACAATTTGTTCCCACAATATCTGCCTGTGTTTCACAAGGAAAAACTAGGACTTCTATGTTCTATTCCTTTTGGTCAACAAGTGGGGGTCAAAGAGGCCTGTGATTGTTATTAAAAAAATGTAAATTCTATTTAAACCATGGTTTCTGTTCTCAAGCATGGATCACTATAACCGTTTATTTAAAGGCTCTTAATTCTTGGCAGTAACATAACGGAGGCAATGATCTACGAAGAAATATTAAAGGAAAAAAGTCTTGGGAAGAAATGCCGTTCCCATGTGTCTTTACAATGGTTTAAAAAAAAATTGTTTAAAGTGGCCCCTCTAGCACATGGCAAAGAACAATAGAGACAGCTTGATCTATCATAGCTTACTAGTTTTTGTTTTTACCTTACTTGTTCTCAGCATCATTGGATCTCGAGATTGATTCTCTAAAATCTGAGGTGCTAGCTACTTTCTTAGTTCCATGCATGGACAATGGACACAAACACGTGACTCATAAATCTAAAATGTACAAATATAATATCCAGTGCTACTAGCAAAGTCTTAGATCTTGCCTCTGGATTAATTAAAAAAAATAACATCTTTGTTTTTTTTTTTTTTTTTACACCACTATAAAATGGATGGTTACAAAATACACCATCTAGGTTCTCATATTTGACTCTAGATTAAACAATAACTAAATATAGATGTGATAATTTAACCCGTCAACTGATTTACTCGTAGAAATCCACCAAAAATACTAGGAGTTAAAGTCATCCTAATCAGTAATCACTAAACAGCTCCAAGTTGTAAACGGATTAAAGATAATCCGGAGCGAGCTGTGGGATCGGGACATGTTTTGGGGTACCCAGTCTGATTACTATCTTGTTTACTAGTTGTCCCGAGTAAGTCTGTGTGCACGTGCTTTTCATTTTTAAAAAAATTGCTGACTACAATGATGGAGCTAATTTTATTTTCAAGGGACAGGTTGGCGCTACCCTGCCCCAAACCCATCTTGTTGCCATCCCTAATTAGTTAGTAAAGCCCCGTTGAGGCAGTTTTATTTTTTTGGATCCACGTAACTTAAGCTGCTTCAGTGTCTAGACAAAAACTATATGTTACGAAAAACTGGAAAATATGCCTCGTTGATTTGCAACTATGAGCAATTTCAAACAGCAAAATAAAAGCAAAACTATGATTGTGTTGGATTATTTGTCATCTCAAAAGAATGCAAGTATGTGAGTACCTCGGCATGCTGTCCTTAAACATTTACATCTTCTTCATGAAGTCTTCAATCTTCTCTGCGGCGTCATACATATACTTCTGTTTGACCTCCTCAAAAAGCAAACGACATGTCTTATATCTGGGCATTATTCCCTGACCAATCATCTCCTCAAAGAGAAGGAAAGCCCAGTCACACTTATTTGCTCTACAGAGCCCATGAATCAAAAGTGTGTATGCTGATAGATCAAGACTAAGATGATGTTTTTTCACCATGTCATCCATTAATTTGCTTAAATGGTCGTCCGTTTTGCCAGTTCTAAAGCAAGATTTGAGCAATGGGTAGTATGTTTGAACGTCGGGCTTACAAATCCCCGAATCTTCCATCCTTTTAAGGAGACTCGAGGCCTTTTCCTCTTGACAGCAATGGCAAAACATGGCAATCATTGTATTGTAGGTAGATGTATTAGGGACAACATTGTTCTGGGGCATCTCAACCTCGAAAACACGAATAGCGTCAAGTACTTGGCCAGCTCTTCCTAGAATGTGGATCAATGAATTATAAAACAACGTATCGGGTTTCAACCCCTCAGATTTCACACACTCGGCCATTTGTAAAGCATGCTCATACTTTTCTGTCTTTGCCATAAAACTCATGATAGTAGTGTAAGTAACAACATTGGGAGGGCACCCTTGGGTTCGCATTTCATCAAGCACGTCGTGGACCATATCAAAGTTTCCTTGAGAGCAATGAAACTTGATGATGGTCGAGTAGCTTACGACACAAGGACGGCACCCATGGCCCTTCATCTCTTGAATTGTCCAGTGCGCCTCATCCACCCGCCTGACTTTGCACCAACCATGAATAAAAATGTTAAAAGTGTTGGCATTTGGCAAAATATGAGGCTTTAACTTCAAGAAAATTTCACGTGCCTGCTCCACCCAATTTTGTTTGCAAAGTGTATCAATCAACAAGTTCATGGATTCCACATCCTTCTCCAAACCAAAACCCCCCAACTCATCAAATACCCTCACAGCTTCCTCCCATTGCCCAGCACCAGCAAATCTTCTCATCACCTTAGCCACAGTATTTATAGTAACAACTTTATTGTCACGCATTTCATGCAAAATCATAATCATTTTATCCATTTTCTTCATTTTACCAAGCGTGTCAAGAACCATGTCATAAGCTTCCGATGTATGTTCGTATCCCGATCGTAACTCGGCCCATCTGAAAACGCCCAGAGCGGACCTCCAATCATCCTTAAACCGTTGAAGCAATTCAACAAACAGTTGGTGGGTGAGTTGAATCCTGTTACATCTCGGATCACCCGAGAGAGACTCGACAACCTCGTCATCACTGCTTCCCAGGCCCACTCTCTCGACGAGAATATCGAGGTCAGAAAGAGCGAGAGCCTGAGCTGTTTCGGACAAGCCATGGATAAAGGAAGAGGATTTGGATGAACTGTAAAGAATAGGCCGGATTATAACATTGGTGCATTTTGGGAAGCGAGAGATCATGGGTGGCTCGAGAAATTTTGAGGACTGGAACGACTCACGTTTAACTAGAAAATGACTATCTGCTTTTACTCTCCCGGCCTCTCTGGAAGTTTATTAATGCGGTAAGCTCTAACAGGAAGGCCAAAGAGAAGCCGTGGTAGCAGCATGGACCATAGCTTGTCATTCATTGAGAGTTTCTCATTCTAGAACTGTAGTCGTTTCATTTTTTTATTGTCGTTTTAGTTTTTGTTGTCGTGTTCTTGAAATGTAGTTCAGTTTTTGCTATGGTTTTTCGTTTTTAGTTATTATCCTGTTGTGACTGGCGCTTTTGAAAATGTAGTTCTTGTTTTCCTTTTCTTTTCTTTTCTTTTTTTTTTTTGGATGATCATAATGGTTCTGTTATTTTAATTGTTTGTATAAATATCTTGTCGTTTTTATGTTATTGTCGTTTACGTTGCGTTGCTGCAGATTCTTGTAGTGTTGTTGCGTACAGTACACATGTATATTGAATTAAACAACTCTTGAAAAGGAGTGCAGAGAAGGAGACTCGAGAAGAAAATGTGTAAAAAACTAATTCTCAGTTGTTATCTCAGTCACGTTACAAGCAGGACATCTATATCTAAGAAGGCTAACTAAAAGAGATAAATAAGTTACAACCGCCTTACATAACTTGACAATCCAGCTCAGCAACAATTAATTCGTAACTAACTAACTAACTAATTAGACATAATATCTATTAGATGTAAAACTCCCCCTTAAGATGGACTATGAATATTTTTAATAGCCATCTTGAATAACAATGAAAACATGGAAGTAACCGGTAAAGGCTTGGTGAAGACATCTGCTAACTGATGTTGAGTTTGGGGCATGAGTTTGATGACTCCAGCGGTGAGTTTATTTCGAACAAAGTGACAATCTATTTCGATATGTTTGGTACGTTCGTGAAATATAGGATTGGAAGCAATATGTATAGCTGCCTGGTTGTCACAGAATAGTAAGGTTGGAGATGAAGGAACAATTCCAAAATCCTTTAATAGTTGAGTTAGCCAAACTAATTCGCTTGTAGTTGTAGCCAAGGCACGATATTCTACTTCAGCAGATGACTGAGAAATAGTAGATTGCTTCTTGGCTTTCCAAGAAACCAAGGAATCACCTAGGAAAACACAGAAGCCTGTAACGGATTTTTGAGAGTCATAACATGATCCCCAGTCCGCATCAGAGAAAGCTTTGAGTTGAGTAGAGGATGAGCTGGAAAAAAATAGTCTTTGACCAGGACGAGATTTGAGGTACCTGAGTAAGTGATGTGCAGCTTGTAAGTGAGGGGTTCTCGGATGAGCAAGGAACTGACTCAATTTGTGGACAGCGTAAGTAATATCAGGCCAAGAAAGTGTAAGATACAATAGGCGCCCAACAAGGCGTCGATATTGTGAAATAGTAGGTAAAGGATCGCCGTCAGTGGCATTGAGCTTCACATTGGGATCCATGGGAACTGAGGCTGGTTTGGAGGCTAGGAAACCAGTATCCTCAGGAAGTTGTAGGGTGTAATGCCTTTGGGACAAAATAATGCCTTGTGTAGAACAAGCAATTTCAAGGCCAAGAAAGTAACGCAAGGAGCCTAAGTCCTTAAGTTTAAACTGAGTGTGTAAGAATGTCTTAAGAGCAGTGATCACTCCAAGGGATGGACCGGTCATTATGATATCATCCACATATACCAGTAACGCCACAAAGGAATGGCCTGATCCCTTTGTAAACAAGGAATAATCCGATTTGGACTGAATAAAGCCGTAGTGAAGAAGGGCATTGGAGAACTTGGAGTACCATTGTCTTGATGCCTGTTTGAGGCCATATATGGACTTATGTAGCCTGCAGACGAACTTGGTGTTGGAATTAGAATGCTCCCCCTGATTGTCATATCCAAGTGGTAGATCCATATATACTTCCTCAAATAAATCCCCATTGAGGAAGGCATTATTAACATCCAATTGAACCAAATGCCATTTTTGAGAAGCAGCCAAGGCTAAGAGCATCTTTACTGTGACCAACTTAGCTACGAGAGAAAAAGTATCGGTGATGTAATGACCGAGAAAACGTCATCAATAAAACCTAATATTTAATTAGGTTTAATTAATGAATTTATTCTTAAAAATATGAAATTGTGTAAAAATTGTAATTTATGTGAAAATTACAATAAAATATGAATGAGCAACATTGATTGCAAATTTTATGGCATATGTAATGCAATGGTGGATATTATAAAATACAAATTTTATGAGTTTGATGACTCAGAGATTTGTGCATAATATCCATAAAATGAATTTCATGTCACAATTAATTGTGAAATTGTAATATAAACGAATGAATGATTAGAATGTAAATAGGACATAGAGGTTGTCCTAACCCTAACCGGGGGTAGAAAGGAGGCCAGAGCAGTATAAGAATACTGCTAAATAAAAACACAGATATGAAAAATGTTATGATTGGCCTCAAAAAGTAAACGAAAAGTAAGTTAAATATTTTTATACAGTCTAAGGATAGAAAGTACACTGAATTGGCCACGGCAGTATAGGAAAAATACTGTGTGGTGAAAAATTACACAGTATAAATTTTTAACTCCATAAAGTGGACACTTTTTGCTTTTCTATTGGGCCACATGTCAAGAAAAGTGGCCCAATCATTTTGTGACACCTAGTGGTGTACTCATGGGTTACCATGAGTCACCAAATGAGATAAACATGCATTTATGGCAAGTTTATCAAAGTTTTCTTTTCTTTTCTTTCCACCAAAGTTTCGGCAGCCATAGTTCTGCTCCTAAAAAAAATTTCTCAGCCCCAAATCTTGCAAAAATAGCCCCCAACAAATTTTACAAGCAAGAACAAGGATTTTCCCACAAGTTTAAGGTAAAATCCTAAACTTTTAATGGGTTTTCAAGGGATTTTTCATGGGCAAAGGACAAGAGATTAATCCATGGTATTTTTGTATGGAAAGGAAGCTTAGGAGGGAGTCTAAAAGGATTTTGAAAGCTTCAAACCAAAAGGGTGTTATTTTGGTAAGTTTTAAGCTTTAAAGTTTGAAATTTTATAGATTTTGTTTTGATATTTGTTCTTTCAAACCCATGAGTGGTTTTGAACATGTATTTGATGGAAGTTCATGTATATGTGGTGTATGATAAGTTTGAGTTATGGAAATTTTTGTTTTAGTGTAAATCGGCAATTTTTGTAAAAATGATATTTTTGTAATTTTGAGGTTAAACTTTGCAAAGATGATGTTTGAGCATGGGAATGTATTGATTAAGGTATGAAATGATTTCTGCTGGGGTAAAATTGCATGTTTGAAATGGATTTATGTAAAAATGCCATAGGGACTAAATTGAAAGAAAAAAATTCCTCTCGGCAGAATTGGAAATTAGCCAAAAACACCCCTGTACAGTGATATTTTGGAAAAAGTTAAAACACAAAAGTTGTAGATCTCGATGAAACTGTTAGGCACCGCGGACGGTTCATCAAAAAACTGAATCGTTTATGAGATTTTAATTTTTCAAGAATTTATGGAAATTGTGAAAAATTTGAAAAAGGGACAAAAACGTCATTTCTCAAAGGATTTTGAATATGCTACTTTGAGCAAAAATGATCCTTGACAAAAATAGAAAATTCTGGTGCAAAGAAGTAAATTTTAGTTTCGGGGGCAAAAAGGTCAAAATTTTCGGTTCATGGACTAAACCGCAAAGTTTAATGAAAATGGGGCATAATTGAGAAATAAAGAGATTTGACCCACTAGGATGTTATTTTAGAATGAATATATGGTTATTTTATAAGAATAACGAAATCGAGCTCGGGTAGGTTAGTAAACCTGCGGAGGGCAAAATCGTCATTTCTGCCCAAATAACCCGAACTGCTTTGAAATGTTCCCAATGGGATAAGAAAACGACTAGAAAGGTTTCCACCCTTCGTTAGAAACGATATGGTGAAGTTAGATAGAAATAAGAAAAAACGGTGGTTTTTAGAGTTAAACATAGTAATGCAACTCAATTTATTAACTAACAAATGTTTCGTATTGAAACATAGTAAAATTTGGCTAATGGCTTTGTAATTGGCCAACAGGATCCTAGGAATCTAGAAGAAAGGGTATCGTGGTTAAGTTGCCCGACAATTGCATCAAGTAAGTACCCATCCCACCTACAGTATGAAATTGTAGGATTAGAGTGTAATATGTATATGTGTATACTTGTATGTATATCAAGGTGTATACTTGTATATATGCAACAACATGAGTATTGATAAAAAAAAAAAATGAAAGGGGTATACTTGTGAGTATATGGAGTATATATATACTTGAATGCATATAATAACACATACCTGAGTGTATATGATAATGTATACCAGTGTGTATATTTTATGTTAAGTACATGTGAGTATATTATGCTATATACCTGTGTATATATTAATGTGTACCAGTGTGTATATAAAGTATGTACCTGTATGGTCTATATCGCACAAAAGCATTTATGTAGATTATGTTATGTATAACATGTACTCATCACTTCATGCATGGTATGTTAACCATAATAAGTGAATTGGTAATGAATCACCAAAAGTTAAGAAAAGTGTCGTACCGACTCCTGACTCAAGGGGAGTTTAAGGATTACAGGATGGTCACGGTGTTACGTAGACCTAAGTGCGCAATGGTACGAACACTTGGGCCCTAGTTAAAGATAAGAAATGATAAGGATAATGAAGGATTATAAGAAAGCATAATATGATCATGCATTTTATTGAATGTGCATGTGGGTTTATATGGGACTTACTGGGCGTTAGCTCATTAAGTTTTTCATGCTGTAGGTATTCCGACAAAAAGGTCAGAATAAATCATAATGATGAGCTGGCGGACGGATGATGTGTGCAGACTGGGTATGGTTTCCGCCGCAGTATGTTTTCCGCTGTATGATATTTTAAATTATTTTGAAAGTAATGTTTGATAAGCTATATTGTAAGAGAAGGATGGTTATGTAAACACAAGTATATGTATGTATCTCACAGGTTATTAAACAATATATGTACAGTATTTGTAATAAAAAAAAAAATTTCCTAAATTTTTGCCCTAAAGTAATGAAGAAAGAGTTTAATCACAGCCCGAAAAGGCGGGTTGTGACAGGTGAAGTCTACACCTTCTTGTTGGGTGTAACCTTTAGCAACCAATCGGGCTTTGTAACGATCAATGGACCCATCCGACTTGTCTTTAATTTTGCAGATCCACTTGCAATCAATGGTATGTTTTCCTTGAGGCAAAGGAATGACAGACCATGTATGATTGAGCTCCATTGCAACTAGTTCATCTTGCATTGCATCTCGCCATTGTGGGAGTTTAACAGCTTGATGATAATAGTGTGGTTCAAATTGGGAGGAGACATTAAGAACAAAGTGTTTGTAAGAGGGTGAAAGAGAGTCATAAGATATGTAGTTACCCAAAGGATATAATTCTTTTGAAGATGTTGAGATAGGAGAAGAGGTTAGTAGGGAACAATGATATTCTTGTAAGTATGAAGGCGGATTAGTGATTCTAGAGGATCGTCTGAGTGGAGGTTGAGTAAGAGTAGAACTTGTTGTAGGATGTGTGACAGGAGAAGGGTCTGAGAAGGTTGGGCTTGGCTTTGGCTGATATAAGGGATCTTGACTGGGTATGGACCGAGGTATGACTAGATTAGGAAATGGATCAGAGATGTCTGCTATATCTGTGAAGGAATGGAAAGGAAATAATTCTTCATGGAAAACCACATTACGAGAGATGAAGATTTGCTTGGTGTGTAAGTCAAGTAGTTTGTAGCCTTTGATTCCATTTGGGCAGCCCAAAAACACGCACATTCGAGCACGAGGCTGAAACTTTGTTCTATGGGCCTGGAGAGTAGAAGCAAAGGTGAGGCATCCAAATACACGAAATTGAGTATAATCCACGGAGGTTTTGTATAAAACTTCGTATGGACTGCATTGTTGTAACAGAGGAGATGGTGTACGATTTATAAGAAATGTGGCAGTCAAAAGACAGTGATTCCAATACTGTATAGGTATTCTTGATTGAAAAAATAAGGCTCGAGCAACATTTAACAGATGTTGGTGCTTTCTTTCAACCACGGAGTTCTGTTCAAGTGTTTCAATACAAGAAAATTGACATGCTACACCTTTATTACCAAAAAATTCAGTGAGTACCAATTCTTTGGCATTATCTGAACGAAAGGCTTTGATTTTCTTATTGAATTGAGTCTCGACCATCCTAAAAAATTTTGGAATGACAGATTCAACATCCGACTTGGTTTTAAGCATGAACAACCAAGTAAATCTTGTACAATCATCCACCAATGTTAAGAAATATCGATGTCCCAAATGTGCAACTACATGGTATGGTCCCCAAATATCACAATGGATAAGATCAAAGGGTTCTTGTGACATATTGTTGTGAGATATAAAGGACAATTTTCTTTGTTTAGCCAAAGGAAAAACATAGCAAGGAGCATTTGTATCAACCTTTGAATTACTGTAGTGTAACTGAGGTTTAACATTTCAAGTCTCTTGGAAGATAAATGCCCGAGTCTACAATGCCAGGTATGAGTAGAAACTGAATTGACTGAAGTCTGTACAGTCACTGAGTCTAGATTCAAGCAGTGTGTATCAAGAACATACAACCCTTCAAGCCTTCTACCCTTGCCAATCATCCTCTTGGTGTGAATTTCCTGGATCATGAACTGGTCAGGAAGAAACACCACTGTGAGCTGAGAATCTGCTGTAAGAGTGCTTACTGAGATCAAGTTAAATTTGAATTGAGGTACAAATAAAACTTCCTTGAGAACCAGTCCTGATTTCAGCTTAACATCACCACTGAAATATACATTTAGAGTCACATGGTTTGGTAAAGAAACAGTTGAACGTACAATCGGTTTCAAGGATATAAACGCATCCTTATCACAACAAATGTGCTTAGATGCACCTGAATCAAGTATCCAAAAATGTGAGGAAGAGAGAACTTGATTTATTGATACAGAAAAACAAGTACCAGCAACATAGGTGTGTCCTGTTGAAGGTTTGTCCTGTTGGTTGTTGGACCCCATAGTGGTGGCCAAATGGCTTGAGAGAACTGCCATTAATTGTTGGTACTGATCGGTATTAAGATTTTGCAAGAAATCTCCAATCGGACTACCATCTTTGACAGTCTCCACATTAGAATGACCAGTCACTTGATTAACAACAGCTGCTTGATGGTTGTTGGATTGTTGAGCAGTTCTTGGACGGGGTTTGAATCCAGGAGGGTACCCGTGAAGTTTGTAGCATTTTTCTATGGTGTGACCGTGGAAATTACAATGGGTACAAAAAGGTCTCTCCTTCTTTTGACCTTTGTAACCAATAGCCCCAGAATTTTGAGTGCCATGACTTCCAACTTTCTTTATACCATCAGTTTTAACAGCAAATGTTATGCTGTTTGAAGGATCTCCATTCTCATTGATCTAGACACCAATCTTTTTTTGTCTTTCTTCTTGAGAAATCAAGGAGAAAACCTTATTAATTGGCGGTAGAGGATCCATAAGTAGCAATTGACCACGCACTTGGATGTAAGAGTCATTTAGGCCCATGAGGAAGGCCATGATGTACTCCATCTGGTAATATTGGTTGAGTTCTTTAACTCCTCCACACGAACACTTTCCACATGTACACATTGGTTGAAAATTACTTAATTCTTACCAAAGTGTTTTCAGTTTGGTGAAATAAACACTAACTGAGTCTTGGTTCTGGTTATGGTTGGCCAATTCACAACGGAGCTGAAAAATTCTTGGTCCATTGCTCTGCTGGAACCGATCTCTCAGATCCATCCATATCTCATAGGCATGTTCAACAAAAATCACACTAGCACAGATTTCCTTTGAAACAGAATTCAAAATCCAGGAGATAACAATATTATTGTTCCTTATCCATGAATTAAGAAGGTTAGAATTATTACCTTCAGGTTTCAAGATGGAACCATCGATAAACCCCAATTTGTTCTTCACAGAAAGCGCGATGGTCATGGCTCAGCTCCAAGAGGCATAGTTGTCTCCGGACAATTGTTGCGACACGAGCATTAGACCTGGACCATCAGAATGATGAAGGAAGTAGGGGCTGGACGGATCGTCAATGGTGGATTTGCCATTTCTTGCGACGGAGATTTCAGAGGCTGAAGATTCCATGATTTGTTGTAACAAGAAACAGAGGATCGACAAGAACTTCGATTGGAGCAGGGAAGATTATCGCTCTGATACCATATTGAATTAAACAACTCTTGAAAAGGAGTGCAGAGAAGGAGACTCGAGAAGGAGACGAGAGAAGAAAATGTGTAAAAAACTAATTCTCAGTTGTTATCTCAGTCACGTTACAAGCAGGACATCTATATCTAAGAAGGCTAACTAAAAGGGATAAATAAGTTACAACCGCCTTATGCAACTTGACAATCCAGCTCAGCAACAATTAATTCGTAACTAACTAACTAACTAATTAGACATAATATCTATTAGATGTAAAAATGTATCTTTGCCCTGATGGCTAATACTGTGATAGGTTATTCTTATCAAGTATGATGTCGTTTTTCTGATAGTCGTCGTTTTTAACTCATCTTTTTTCTAATTTTTTGTCGTTTTCATTTGTTGTCCTATTAATAATGTGATCGCTATGATCATTGTTTCTCTAATATTTTGTCGTTTTATGATGTTATTGTCACATACATCACGTTGTCTCTTTTGTGTTTGTCTTTCTATCACGCAGTTCCGTTTCCGAAGTGTTGTGTTTGATTTTATATCATCTCATTTTATCAATAAGACAATCATATTTAATCTATAGGGTTATAACGTGTTACTAACAAAATATTTGATACTAACAAAATAATGACTAAGTCTTACAGTTTTATGAGTAATGGGGTTATAACTATGTGAGAATAAAAAAGATTTTTCTGAGAAGGATAAGAAGAATTTTCTTTCACATATGTTACAAGATATTGAATAAACACATAGTAGTTTCATAAGTACTTTTGCCAGCAGTAACTCCTATTTATCAGTTTTGGTCTTACGTTTTTTCTTGGGTTGTGTTAAAAGGCTATAAAATTTATTAGAAGGTGTGCCAGTTATCGATGGCAGGGTTCGTACTGTGCAATGATAAAAGGAGAGGAAGGAAACGTTTCAATGCAATTGGGGTCTCATTAACTTTTCAAAATTTTTCTAGTAGACGTTGCTTCTCAAAGTCTTTTTCTTTTTTTTTTTTTTGAGTAAAATAAAACTTCATCCACCTAAAAATAATATATGTAAAGTTGTATAAGACCACCGACTATAAGCGCAAAAGATCCCTAAAGTTGACTCGATCCACGGGTAAAAATCGAATGAAGCACATAGATATAAGAGGATATTGAGAGACATAAGACGACATTGAGAGCCAAAAAAAAAAAGACCCGCTCGATAACCAAAGACAAGATCCCCGAAGTTGGGTTCGGCAGGGTCTTGCTGCCCAGTGTCGAGTCTGAGGAAAGAGGTCGCCAACAAGCTATTCGAGGAAATATTTGAGAGGTTCAATTCCAATCGGAACGACACAATTGATCACGAGGAGTTCAAGTTGCTGTCGAGGGGAATGATGTTGGCGATGCCACAAGAGATTGGGAATTTGTCGGTTTAGCTCGTTGTTGGAGGCAGAGTTCTCCGACAGGAGGCTGGGAGGCTGGGACGAGGCTACAAAAACATGATATTATGCTAGGGTTTAGAGGCGTTAAAAAGGCCAAGATCTTAAGTTAATTTAATCTAGGGATAAGATTTAAGTGGATAAAATTTATTCTTTATAAAATTTGAGGTAACACCATAATCATTAAAAAGAAAAAGAGCATTATCAACTGTGATAATCCTCATGTTTGTTTTTATAAATAAGATCATTTTAGATCATAGATTTTTAATCTAACGGCTACGAAAATATTCTCTACCGGAGGATCGTAGCAATTTTCTTATTATTTATATACCTGATTGTGATACTCATGGCAGTGACTTTTAGTTGGCCAATTTTTTGAGAGAAACAAAGGAATATTAGTAGAGGTGGAAGATCCTAGGTGTCATTTTCTAGCTGTTTAAAAGATTCAACAAGCTTTTCTGGAAATGCCCTCTTTCTTATATGTCCATTGTCCTTGATTAACTTTTTTTCTCTCACCATTTTTCTTCATGTTTCTCAGGCCAAAGGGTTGGCATCTGGGACAGCACCCACTGTTTTGGGGTCCAATAAAGAGGCTTGAATTTCTTTTAATGTTTTCACATCATGAAAATTCATATAATGACACGACCAAAACTTTCCGTCATGGCCTTTATGAAACGTTATGGAGGACAGCATCAGTAATTACGGATCCAATGCGGCGTGAAGAAGTTGAACCCATCGAAGAAGCTTACTTCAAGCATATCGGCATATCTAATGATTTTCTATATGAGCGTTTTGGGAATTTGGAGCATGAGATCAGAGTCTCCTACTCGTTACCTGCTGTATTGGGTTTGCGGGTTTGCTTTTGTATATTTCTTTTATTAATGAAACTAGTTGGAAGATATAATATTTTTCTTATACATAGATGTCAAATTTTTGAATGGTTATTTATATATTAATTTATTTATTCTATTAAGAATTTAGCGTAAACAATGTAGCCAATTATTTAGTTATTTTAGACTAAAATTAATAGTAATCATTTTCTTGTTTCTAATATGCTTTATTAAATTTAACTACTAAAAAAGTTCGTACATGTATCAATGTGTTGATTTTGAGGGTAAAGAGAGAGAACTTGTCGATTTTGCACATATACACCTTTCCCATGCCTAATGTTGTGCGTATAAACTTATTTATATAGATATGATAGGATGTTATTAGACCACAACATACCTCTACAAGTGGATTCTACCAAAGGCTCTTGGTTGGCATATATGAAGCTACACTTCAGAGATGTGGAGAAAAAGAAGTATGTTTTGAGATGTTTCCTTTTCGTTAATGTTTTTGGACCATGAATTTGTTCTTCAAGTGGATATATTTATCACCAAGTTAGTTAACAAATGCAAAGCTCATTTGAGCACTGTGAAGAATCGCAAGAGACTAGCATAAAAGAAAAATTAGTATAAGAGACTTGCAAATTTCCATTTGCGTTGTAAGTTGGATGATGAATTTGTTACTTAGGAGATTATTTATATCGTGTTTTAAACTTGGACGTGAATTTGTTAACTAAGAAGTGGGAATATTCAGGGTGTGTTTGGTTGGAGCACTGGAATGGTAACGGTAATGCAATAGAATAAAAAGAAAGTGGATACATGAATTTGGTTAGAATTTTACAAATACTATGAAATGAAGTATAATCATTATCCCCACCGTCTTGGCGTGCACCGCAATCAACCTCTGAGTGCAACTCCCGCTTGACCTCTTCAACACGGGCGATGCAGCGATTCTTGGTGTCATAGTCATGGAAGAAACAGAGGTTGCCTATCTTCATGGAATGGAGGTTTTTCTAGTCCTGCTTGTTCTTCACATTGTCCCCTTTGTCCTTTGCTTGGTCCTTCCACGACAACTCCCCCACCTCCGTCTTCAAAAGCCAAAACGTTTCTCTCTCTTTTGCTTTCTCTTTTTTGCATCAATGGTGATTCTTCTCGCTGAGTTCGATTTTCTTTGTCCTTTTGGGTTTTAGAGGATGGGAATCGGAATGGGAATGGGAATGGATGAGGAGGAATAGCAGCAGAGGAAGGTTTTTTTTTTTTTTTTTAAATAAACATAGGGGAAAAACCAAAAAGCAAAGGGATCAACTTTGGAGGATCATATCAGCTTTGGAAGATCAAGCACTTGTGAGAATACGTTATTCTGATACCAAATTTGTAATGTTTTTTGACGATAGAGCTCCATAAAAAATTCAGATTGAGAGAACACCGAATATAATGTATTTGTCTTTAAACGAGATTCTAAGTTTATCAAATCCTCTAAAATCAAGGAACTAGCTAACTTAAATTACACACAAATTATAATTATAATTGTTAACAAGTACAAAATTCCATCCTCGTCGAAAACAATTTTAATTTGGATTTTTTTCTTGAGTGAATGTAATTTTAACGTTGTTGTTTTTTTAGCAAATAGTTAAATTCTTGTTATTTATGAAAATTAAGTTTTTCTTTCTCTTCCTTTTTTGCTAGAAAAAAAATATATAAAGAGAATTGTTTTTTGCTAATAAAATATATCTTTACTCGAGAAGCACAACTGGTACCGGATCTAGAGTTATGCAAAACATATTTCTTTTTGAAGAAATGTATTAGGCATGCTTGTTTCTTACAATTTTTCCCCATTAAAATCGACGTCGATATTATTTATTTATTTGGTGTGCGACAATATGGCGTCTAAAATGTAAACAAGAGCTTTATATTTGTTGAGGGTGAGCTCGGCGCCACCACCGAGGACAGTAACTTCGGTGGTCGGCTAATAAGCTCGGCAGAATACCGGAAAGCTTGTTATCGGTCCCCGATGTTTTATACTTCTTTCCGAGGTGCCCCTCAGGCATCCAAGGCTACACCCTAAGAAGGCCGCCACCTCAGAAAGTACAGTAGCTCGGGTCGGACCAACCTTTCTCGCAAGCAGGCTGCTACTCGCCATTATAGGCCAACACAAGGCAGATACTTTGCCGTCCGATAGAGTCCAATCCATTGGGCGATGGGCACGACACTTGTCACCTACTGTCTAACATGCCTTGATGTGACACCCTGGTAGTGGGTAAAACCCACCTTACACCCGATCCAAGTGGTGGCCTATAAATAGGATGCATTTATGGCATTCTAGAGAAAGACTTCTTCTACACACCTAATTAGCTGCCGACCTCTGCCGAGCAAAACCTGCCTTGAGCATCGGAGAACCCTTGTTTGTTGACTAACCTTCTATCTTCTCCGAAGCGTCCCTCCTCTTGCAGGTGTGCACGCCAGGACAAAGGCGAGTCCAAGGAGAGGTCAGACCGCACGCAGCCGCACGTGGGTGTTGATCCGACGCCGGACCACGGTAAGCATCAACATTTTGGTGCTAGAAAGAGGGCCCCTACGCCTTCATCTAAACTTCAGCTACATTGCCTCTGACGCCCTAGATGACGACTCGAGGCAACGCCAGAGACGACACAGCCCGACAAGAGGGGTCGGGCGACGCAAGAAATAGGCAACCAAACACAAGTTGGCCTAGGGGCCGTCCCCGGACGTGAGGTCCGATCCGGGGGGCAAGGAAGCACAGCCAGGGCTGAGCCAGTGGATGCCCCGGCCGCCTAGGACCCGATCTGGGAATTTACAGACGCAGTCTGGATCCTGACTCAACAGCTCGCGCAGCAAGCTCAGCGTCAAGCTGCACCAGCTCTGCCGCCCCCGGCCCAGGTTAACCAGGCTGGAGGTCGGATAGAGCGAAGTGTGGCCGACCTTGAAGAAGCCTAATCCGAGCAGTCTGCAGGATCCACCCGAGAAATCTCAGCTAATAATAGGTTGGTCCAAGAAGGCCGTCTTGGACGCCAAGCAGCTCGTGTTCCATCGCCACAAGGTTCCCGAGCCTCAGTATTTGACCGGCTCAGGTCTCAAGGAGCAAACCGAAACCGCCAGCCTGGAACTAGAGGCCGTGTCGAGGGCGGAGTACCCTATAGGGTCGAATTGCCCGAAGACACCAATAGCCGCCAGTTTCGGGCACTGCAGCGCCAAATCGACGAGATTCAAAATTGCAGATTTGGCCTAGATGAGACAGGAGCTCAGGACCCACCTTTCTCGGATAACATAATGCGGGACCCTATGCCACCAAAGTTCAAGGTACCACAGATTAAGTCTTACGACAGGACCACAGATGCTAATGAGCATGTCGAACTCTTCCGGGGGCACATGCTACTACAGAATGCCAGCGACGCGGCGATGTGTAAAGCCTTTTCACTCACTCTTACGGGCCCTGCTCGGCAGCGGTTCCTACGACTCGAACCCGGATCAATTTTTTCTTTTCAGCAGCTGGCCGATGCCTTCTCCTCGGCATTTTCTACGACCAAAACACGAAGGAAAGAGATAACATACCTATATGTTGTTAAGCAGGGAGACGGTAGCGTCAGGGATTACATTAACCGGTTTACACGGGCAGCTCTCGAGGTCAAGCACGTCGAAGACGAGACCCTGAAGCACATTTTTGTAGGGGGTCTCTGAGACGAAAAGCTGACTTGGTCTCTAGCCTTTGAGCAGCCGAGCACGTTTTCTCAAATGCTCGGATATGCCCAGAGACATGCGGACGCTGCCGAATATATGAAAAGTCGTCGGGAAAAGGCTGGCCCGAACGAAACAAAGAAGGATAAGAAACAGAAGAAAGCGCTAGAACAGAGTAGCGCCGAGCATAGTAATAAGCAGAAGAAAGAGAAATCTGAGAAGCCAAAGGGGCCGACCAGTAAGTTTCAAAGCTACACGCCATTGGTGGCGACCATCGACGAGGTACTCGCCCAGGTTAGTGGCAAAAATTTTCTAACACCACCACCCAAGCTCCGAGGGAGCAAGGTGAAGTGAAATCAATCAAAGTTTTACGAGTTCCATAAGGATGTGGGGCACAGTACTCGGGAGTGCATCCAGTTGAAGGACCAGATAGAAAGACTAGTCCGAGAAGGTCATTTGTAGGAATTTATGAAGCGGGTTATAATCCCAAGGTCCACCTTGGGAAGGAATGATTCGTTGGGCCGAGACGTACAGACCCGACGTAGGACCAACGGTGGGAACACCTCGGATCCCTCGAATATTGTGCACACGATATTCGATGGGCTTGTTACCTGGGACACGTCGAGTGGGCGGCGATCATACGTCAGAGAAGCTCGACGGATCGAGCGGGGTGAATTCATAAACATATCTGAGCACATCAACAAGGTATGCCGTCAAGAAGACACCCCAACCACGTTCACCGAGGAGGAAGCAGATCGATTGATGCACCCCCACAACGATGCCCTGGTATGCAAACTGCCCATCGACAACGACAGTTCAACCGACATCCTCTTCAAACAGGCTTTTGATAGATTAAGGATAAGAAACGCCCCTTTGATCCTGGTTCGGACCCTACTTTATGGCTTCGCGGGGGAATGTGTCCGAGCAACCGGGAAGGTCAGTTTGCTGGTGACTTTCGGAGAAGGAGCCGCTAGAATCACTCGGGTAGTCGACTTTTTAGTTGTCGACAAACCCTCCCAGTACAATATCATCATCGGCCGGCCAACGCTAAACGGCTTGAAGGCCATTGTGTCAACATACCATCTGGCCATGAAATTCCCAACCGACGGTGGTGTTGGAGTGATTCGCTCGTCCCAGGTGGATTCCCGAGCATGTTACGCCAGCGCCGTACGAGCAGACTCAGCTCTGCACCATGGCGTCTTGGCCATCTATTCGATTGACGAGACCGATCTCCCTGTCGACCTGGCGCCAAAGATGTTGGTGGACCTAGACCCCAGGTTGCCCGAGGAAGAGGTAAGAGCCACTCAAGTCAAAGACTTAGTGTCGTTCTCCCTGGACCTTGAAAGGCCTGAACGCACTGTCCAACTCGGATCGCAGCTGAGATTTGAGATTCGGGCCGACCTGGAAAGGCTACTTACCGAATACCAGGACGTTTTTGCATGGTCTCATGAAGACATGCCTGGCATCGACCCGAGCATTATTAGCCATCGGCTCAACGTCCAACCTGGCCACGGGCCGGTGATACAAAAGAGAAGGGCCTTCAACCCGGAGAGGTACGCTGCAATTAACGATGAAGTCTAGAAACTCCTCAAGGCTGGATTCATCAGAGAAGTTAGATACCAAAATGGTTAGCAAATGTCGTCCTCGTCAAGAAGGCAAACGGCAAATGGTGGGTCTACATTGACTATACCGATCTCAACAAGGCCTGCCCGAAAGACTGCTTTCCACTTCCTCGGATAGATCAGCTCGTCGATGCCACTGTCGGCCACGAGCTTCTTAGCTTTATGGACGCATACTTCGGGTACAATCAAATAAGGATGGCCAAGGAAGACCAAGTCAAAACTGCCTTTGTTACCGACCAGGGCTTGTACTGTTACGTCATGATGCCATTCGTCCTAAAGAACACCGGAGCTACATACCAACGCATCGTCAACAAGATGTTTGCTCGGTTGATCGGGAAAACTATGAAGGTCTACGTGGACGACATGCTAGTAAAATCTGTCTGAGCAGAAGACCACATGGCCGACATCCTGGCTAGCTTCGACATTCTCTGGGAATATGGGATGAAACTCAACCCGATGAAGTGCACGTTCGGCGTCAGCTCAGGCAAATTCCTCAGGTTTTTGGTCAATCAACGAGGAATCGAGGTCAACCCGACAAAGGTCCAAGCGATTATCGACATGCATTCTCCCCGGACAACAAAAGACGTACAACGGCTCACTGGCATGGTGGCAGCCCTGTGAAGGTTTGTCTTCCGGGCTACCGACAAGTGCCACCCATTTTTTAAGGCACTTAAGGGGAGGTTTGAGTGGGGCAGGGAGTGTGAAGAAGCTTTTCAAAGCCTGAAAACTTACTTGGCTACGCCCCTGCTCCAGTCCAAACCTCTGCCCGGTGAAGCTTTAACCGCTTATTTAGCCGTGTCGGAGAAAGCCGTCAGCTCGGTCTTGGTCCGAGACGATGACAGGGTCCAAAGGCCCGTTTATTATACAAGTCACGCATTCCAAGGTGCCGAGGAGCGGTACCTACCACTGGAGAAGCTGGCCTTCGCCTTAATTACATCAGTCTGAAAGTTACGACCATACTACCAAGGCCATACCATCAAAGTCCCGACCAAGTTTCCTCTTTGACAGGTTTTCCAGAGTCCGGAGATATCAAGCCGCATGGCCAAGTGGTCGGTGGAACTCGGCCAGTACGATGTACATTTTGTGCCAAGAACGGCCATAAAAGCTCAAGTCCTAGCGGATTTCATTGCCGAATTCACGAACGCCGGGCAGGCAACTTCACTTGTTGAGAAGTCACCCATTGAAGAGCCCGATACGCCCAGCTGCAGTGAGGACGTTTTTTCTCTGGAACCAGATTGGAAACTGCACATCGACGGATCTTCTTGTGTCGACGGATCAGGTGCTGGGCTGACCCTAACAAGCCCAAACAGGTATAAGGTCATCTATGCCCTCCGGTTCGACTTCAAGGCCTCTAACAATGAGGCAGAAAATGAAGCTCTGTTGGCCGGGCTTTGAATCACCCGAGATCTCAGGGTCAACCGTATCACCATCCACAATGACTCAATGTTGGTGGTACAACAAGTCACTGGAGGATTTCAGACCCTAGCAAACTCCATGGCGGCGTATTTACAAGAGGTGAAACAACTGCTCGGACAATTTAAGTCTTAATTCTTTTAAGCAGATCCCCCGGTCAGAGAACGTGGAAGCCGACGCCCTTGCCTGATTAGCCTCTAGCTTGGGCGGAAGTGATTTAACGTCGGTCCCCATTGAAAGACTGTCCAAGCCGAGCATCGTTAAGGAAGTCATAAGTGTAGCTGAAGAGCCGAGAACTACCCGGATGGACCCGATCATCCGATACCTGACCACAGCTGAATTGCCCGACGACCGAGACGAAGCACATCGAGTACGTAATGGCTCGGCCTGGTATTCGATGATTAGCGGTAAATTATACCGGCGAGGCTACACTACACCATACTTGAGATGCTTGGATCCCAAGGAGGCTGAATATCTAATGAGAGAGATCCACGAAGGCTTATGCGGCAACCACTCCAAAGGACATTCTTTAGCCCAAAAGTGCCTCCGATAGGGATACTACTGGCCCACCATGCAGTAGGACTGCAAGAATTTTGCTCAAAAATGCCTCGCATGCCAGCAATTTGCTAGAATTCTCGGCTCCCACGTCGAGTTGCTCAATCCGGTGACCTCGGCATGGCCATTTGCAAAGTGGGCCATCGACTTGATCGGACCCCTCCCACCGGCCCGATCGTAATTCAGGTACTGCATCGTGGCCATAGATTATCTTACGAAGTGGATCGAGGTTGAACCCTGTACCAACATGACCGAAGCCAAGTGCATCAACTTCATGTGGAAGAACATCATTTACCGATTCGGAATCCCGCACTCTATTGTGACCGATAACGCCAACAGTTTGAATCTTTGGGTCTATGTCGTCTATGCGAGAGGCTTGGCATCAAGAAGGACTTCTCGTCCCTGAGCTATCCGCAGAGTAACGGCCAGGTCGAGGCTGTGAACAAGACAATCAAAGACAACCTGAAGAAAAAACTCGAGGGGCTTAAGGGTGCGTGGATTGATGAACTCCCCTAGGTGCTCTGGGCATACCGAACAACTGCCCGAATAGCAACCGACGAAACACCGTTCTCCCTCGTGTACGGGGCAGAGGCTATCATTCCGGTTGAGGTAGGGTTGCTGAGTTTTAGAATCGAACAATACGAGGAGACCCTGAACGCAGAGCTGATGGTGACTGAGCTCGACCTACTCGAAGAGAAAAGAAACCAAGCAGTGATTAGTAACGCAGCTCGGAACCAGGTGGTAGCTCGGTATTACAACAAAAGAGTCCAGCCTAGAAGCTTTAAGGTTGGCAACTTGGTACTAAAGAAGGTCACGGTTCAATAGCCCGGCCTCGGGTTCTTTGGTCTAAAGTGGGAAGGTCTGTTTAGGGTCGAAGATATCGTATGACTGGGCACGTACAGATTAGCCGACATGCAAGGGAATCAGCTGGGACATCCATGGAATGCCGAGCTCCTAAAAAGATTATTTTGTTAAAATTTAGAGCTAGAAGCCCCTTTTTTGACTTCTAGCCAGAATTTTTTTGTAACTAGACCTGCCGAATAGGGCTAGAAAAATCAATGTACATATCACATTAATGGAATACAACTTTCCTATACCATTCCACTTGAGCAATGTGTTTAAGAGAAATGTAGATCCAAAATACCGCAACTCTAGCTCGGAGGACAAGACAATAACTCCCGGCAAGGGAGAGTCATCCTTATTAAACCAGGCTGGAGGGCTGGTCGATATACCGACCATAGGTCTATCGCCATATAGATAACCCGTTAAGTTTTCTGGCACAATGTCGTGCCCAATGAGTCCTACACTTGTAAAGCTTCTTTAAAACTTAAGCAAGTCTAGGAGGGCAACAGGGTAAGGGTAGTCATATGCCGTCTGTGCTCTACCCGACCGAGATTAGAAACCTAAACCTGCTCGGATTAACCAAGCGGACAAGGATAACTACTCAGATTAACTGAGAACAGAGGTGCTACTCACCTCTACTCGGACAACTCGACAGTCGAGCCGAGATTAGAAACCTAACCTGCTCGAATAACTCGTGCTAACTTGATGGCTATCGAGATGGCTGGTTTCCAGCCTGGGATCTTCCCTGAGGAGCATTTAACTTGGAAAATAATGGTTACTTGACACTAAATAACAGTAACCGGATGTCCGAGAAATCCCTCACATCGAGGAGCATCTAAAGCTAAGACTATTAATCCGAGGACACTCGCACTTGAAAAATAATGTAAGGCAAAACTACATACAACAATCAAAGAAGAGCAAAACGGGAAGTCTTTATTTATCGGGGAGGTACAAAGAACCGGGCACCTCCCGAGCTCGGACAAAAAAAAAAACAAACAACAACAACAAACAACGGTCAGTCAGCCTGGGTCTCGCCCCCAGCCGTGTCCTCGCCTCCGCCTCCGACTATGCTCTGCCCATCCCCATCGTCATCACCATCTACCACAACGACCTCGTCCTCTTCGCCTCGCTGATGCTCGGCATCGCCTTGGTCAAGCTCAACGATGACTGACCAATCGAATCCCGCTGTCTAGGGGTGCTTATCGATCAGGTGCTCGCGGAGGTCTGTCATGCCGTAGTAGTAAAGGTCGGCGTACTCCGGGGATGTCTTGAACTCTTCGACCGCACCGGCCATGCGACCGGGGAGCTCATCCACGAAGTGCTGGTGCTGAGTCTGCAGGGACGTTAGCTGTCCTTTTAGTTGTGCAGCCTCATCCATCGCCTCCTTGGCCTGCCTCAACGCCTCCTCAGCCTCGGCCTTGGCCTCCCGGGCTTCCTCTTGGGCTTGAGTGAGAGCCTCCCTGGCTTGGTCGAGCTCAATGTTTTTAGCATCAAGCGCCTTGTCGGCCTCCATCTTCTTGAGGAAGGTCTTCTTGTGCATCTCCTTCTCCTTATGGATGTCTTTCATCCCGGAGGAGTGCACCATATGCAGAACGACGCTCACCTACAAGAATCAAGGCGTTAGTCCTCGGCAACACGATAAAAGAGGAATCTGAACGATCGGTCAGGTCAAATACTTACAAAGACGGCGGCTCGGAAGGCTGTATTGCAGAGACTCTGGAAGTCCTCCCCCCGAATATTCATGAAGAAGTCATCCTGAGGAAGCGCATCCCCGAGGCGTTCGAGAATGATGCCACGGTAATTCGGAAGCCTTCTCTGTAAATCCTCGGACGACCCTCTGGCGGCCTCATCGACTGGGGTGACCACCTGCGTGTCCCGAGACGTCTGCGGCGGAGATGACGATACTTGGACTAATGTGGAGACCTGCCCGGTGTGGGGTGGAAGCTCAGACCTTGGCGTCCGTTTACGCTTCCTGTCAGTGTCAACAGCCTTACCCTTCTGCTTCCTTAGGCTTGCCATTAGAGCCCGTCTATCAGCATGGGAGCTCGGCGCCGACATCTCTGCACAAGAAAATGCAAGTCAAAGCGAGGTCGGGAAAAGGAAAAGAAGACATTAAAAATAAAATCCGGGCTGACCTCCGATCCGGAGCTGGCGAGACGGGTATAGGAGCCTAATCACGTCCTTGAGGTTCTCGTCGGCAACGGGTGGCCCCGTATCAAATGAGCCACTGGACGAGTCCTCAGAACTAGACGAAGAAGGCTCCCTCGTCGGCCACCCGGACTGGGAAGTGCTTGGTTCTGAAACGTCTGCGGCGCCAGGCCGAGCAATTGTAACATGCCCAGTACCCCAGGCAGGACGGACAGCTTGGGGATTTATTCTGTTGGATTTCCCGAACCAGATAAAGTGTCCTTCCTTAGAAGGAAGGACTGTTGTCTGGTCGACTCTGACTTTTCGAACAGTTCATCAACCGCCCTGATGACGCGGCTCAGACCCAGGGACGCTTGGTCCACACATGTCCCTGCTCGAACGACCTCGGCACTTGTTGATTCTCAGGGACGGCCTCACGGGCTCAGGCTAGAAAATTTTCTCCGACGTAGAACCACTCGTATTTCCATAATTTATCCGAGTCGGGGTTGAATCCTTTCGGAAGCCGGTGACGTAGTACTAACTGTTGGAAACAAAGTGCGCAGCGGAATTTTAAAAATTTTTCATCAGAGTAATTTCCAAAACACAAGTTTGACATGTTATATGTATAAATTAAACAGATCTTACTAACCTCAGTGTGCCGAAGAACCTCCGCAACCTGTGTAGAGAAGTAACGTTCCAGAAGAGCCTCAACCAACTGGTCTTCTTTGCTATTCTCTATCCACAACCGGAGTGAGTGTGGGCTCACACGTACAGCTCTTCCACCGGTGACTCTCCTTCCAACAAATAGAGAGAACCCAAAGCTAGTGTTCGTGATTTGTGAACAAAAGCTCTCAGGGATTTTTCAGATGCTCACTAGAAGAGTATCACTCTTAATCTCTCAAATTGATCTGAGTAAATCATTAGACTCACTCCCTTTTTATACCTATTGGTCCTTGGGGTCAGTCCATATCAGATTAGGTCTCAAAAATCGAAACAGAATCAAGTTCGGATCAATATCTGATAAGATACGCGTGAAAAACGCGTAATCTTAACTGTCGCGGTCGGCATGCCGAACTGTGAGATAGGCAGGCCGAACTGGCCAGTTCGGCAGGCCGAACACGTCATCCGGCATGCCGAACTGCCGAGAAAAAATCTCCGCGAATCTTTTATTTTCCACCCGAGATTCTAAAGGATAAAGTCTCAGTTTTGATTCAAATAGCCCAATAGAAAAGATATCTGATCAAAACAAACTTTATCATGATAATCTCTAAGAAAATAAATCAATTCACAATAATTCTACAAGTTTATCTTGTTCTAATTGTCCAAAATTAAAACAACCGATAAACAGACAAGAATTATCCGAACGCCATAATTCAACAAGTTCATCTTGAACTAATTTCTTACATAATTAATTCAACCGATAAACAGACATGAATTATTTGATTCTTTTAAACCAATCTGATAAATCCGACATAAGTCACCAATTATTGGAAAAGCACGCCGTGTCGTTACAGGATTTTGTGAGCTAGCAAAGGGGACCAAAATGGACCTATAAAGTTCAAGCTCATGATAATTATGAAACCCAATATCCCAGATATACATTTCACAATTATCAACTCCAACGCTACTCCACTAAAAGCTTGGAGCTGCACTCTCGAACTTTATAGAATTACGAAGCTCGTGTAGCTAAGTCTCCATGACATATCATAGTGTATCGCATCCCCATATGATCATCCATAATCGGCTTAAGGACAAGTTCTGTCTTACCTTCCCGATTATTTTTATCTTACGTTCCATTGTCTCACCATTAGAAAACTTACCATCCAAAGATAGTATACCATTCGGTTACACCTATGTATCCAAATGGTTGAGCGCTCCAGTTTTCCAATTACAGGACAACGCATATAAGAGGATATCATTACTCCTAAAGAGGAGCTATGGATTCCATATCTATGAATAACAAGTCTACGCTACCAAGAGTCATGCCTCCAACGTACCGGCATGCATGCCACTATAGAGATGTGGGAGTCACCCATTGGTACATCAAAAGACACAAATCGAGACAACGGGCCCATTATTCATCTCAGGATTAAGATACAATACAAATGATTGTCTAAAGTGAATCGATTTGCCAAGACAGAATTATTAATCCAAATCATTTCACTTTATGTCCCGATCCAACACATCGTCACCTATGACAACGCGCCAATGTTTCTATTCACGGAGTCCAACTCCGATGGCCAAGACAAACCATCTCCTAAAAGGGATATAGACAACATAACAATCTTTACATGAATAAAGCGCCCAACTTTATTCCCTCGATTGCGGATCATATATTTTAGACCATCACCTTAAGAGTCGTGTCTACCGCATAATCATCCCATCATATGCCCAACTCTTAAGGTTTAGACTGACAGTCTCAGACTACTGTTTGCTTATCATACATTCAACAAATATGAAGGTAAAGAGGACAATATTTGGTATGAATAAATTCTTTATTAATAAAAATGTCTCCAAAAACGTATTACATTTTTACTCCTTAGAGCATACATGTCTAACAATCTCCCACTTGCACTAAGTGAGTAAATACTGCAAATTTCGCATCCCCATAGCTTCCACATGCCTTTCGAAGACTCTCCCAGAAAGTGTCTTCGTAAATGGATCAGCTAAATTGTCCTCTGACGCGATCTTGCACATCGTGACATGCCCGCTCTCAACGAAGTCCTTTATCACATGATACTTCCGATCAATATGCTTACTCTTCTTGTGAAATCTTGGTTCCTTAGCATTAGCTACCGCCGCACTGTTATCACAGTGCAGTGATACCGCTTTATCCATACCAGGAACTACCTCAAGATCCCCAAGGAACTTGCGGAGCCACACTGCTTCTTTCGAAGCATCACTAGCCGCCACATACTCGGCCTCCATCGTTCAATTCGAAGTGCAATCTTGCTTCGCACTTCTCCAACTGATGGCACCGCCACCCAGAGTAAACACAAACCCTGAAGTCGATTTCCTAGAATCCAGGCAGGATTGAAAATCCGAATCAGTGTATCCTAGAGGAGTTAAATCCTCACCCGAATACACAAGCATATACCCACGAGTCCTTCTCAGGTACTTGAAAATATGCTTTACCGCAACCCAATGGTTCGGTCCTGGATCCGCCTGAAATCGACTCACAATCCCGACCGCATAACTAATATCTGGTCGAGTGCAAAGCATGGCATACATGAGACTACCCACTGCCGAAGCATAAGGTACCTTCTTCATGTATTCTCTTTCTTCATAAGACTTTGGAGAGTCTTTCTTAGAAAGAGTAATTCCAGACCTAGATGGTTGCCCACCTTTCTTGGAATCCTGCATTGCAAACCTCCTGAGAATTTTATCTATGTAGCTGGCCTGTGACAAAGCTATCATTTTGTTCTTCTTATCCCGAAAGATCTGGATACCGAGAACAAAATTAGCCTCACCCAAGTCCTTCATGTCAAACTGCTTGGTCAACCATAATTTGACCGATGACAACGCCCCAACGTCATTGCCAATTAGCAGAATGTCATCTACATAGAGTAGTAGAAAAACCACCTTCCCATTCTTAATGTGTTTGTAAACACATGGTTCATCCACATTTTGTGAGAACCCATAAGTCTTGATCACTTGATCAAATCTTATGTTCCAAGAACGAGAAGCCTGCTTAAGTCCATAAATAGACTTTAGCAACTTACAAACCTTACCCTCTTGACCCGCGACCTTGAACCCGTCTGGTTGTTCCATATAAATGGACTCATCAAGATAGCCATTCAGAAAAGTCGTCTTGACATCCATCTGCCAAATCTCGTAGTCGAGAGCGGCAGCTATGGACAAGAGAATCCGGATGGACTTAAGCATGGCTACAGGCGAAAAGGTTTCCTCATAATCGATTCCTTCCTTTTGCGTATAACCCTTAGCTAACAGTCTAGCCTTAAAGGTTTCGACCTTTCCATCCACTCCTCTTTTCCTCTTGTAGATCCACTTACTCCCTATGGGTTTTACCCCATCGGGAAGATCCACAAGCTCCCAGACCCGATTAGTCTCCATAGACTTCATCTCAATGTTCATGGCCTCTGTCCAGAGTCTTGAATCAACATCCTCCATAGCTTCTGCGTAAGTATAAGGATCCCTGTCATGTTCATCCGGTTCAGCCAAAAATACCTCCCCATTGAACATATACCTCTCAGGTTGACGCCCGATCCTCCCACTACGCCGAAGCCCCTGAGGTTGTTGTTCAGGTTTGTTTGGTTTTTCTACACCGATCGGAATGGTTTCGTTCGGAACCTCCGGAGTAAACGGATTACCCCTCAACTCCTCAAGCACCACTTTGCTTCGAGGTTTAAAGTCGTTCATGTAACTCTCCTCAAGGAAAGTTGCATTAGTTGAAACCACGACTTTATTTTCCTTTGGGTTATAAAAATAACCCCTTTTAGTCCCTTTTGGATATCCTACAAACACGCAAACTTCTGAACGTGCTTCCAACTTATTCGGATCCTTAAACAGGACATGAGCTGGACATCCCCATATGCGAATATGGTTTAAGGATGTCTTCCGTCTTGTCCACAACTCGTGAGGAGTTTTAGGGACCGATTTTGAAGGCACATTGTTCAAAAGATAACATGCGGTTTGTAGTGCATATCCCCAAAAAGATAAAGGCAATGATGAATAACTCATCATGGACCGAATCATGTCCAACAAAGTCCTATTCCTTCTCTCTGCTACGCCATTCTGCTGCGGAGTACCCGTCGCAGTCAAATGGGATAAAATCCCATTCTCTAACAAGTGTCCCAAGAACTCATCAGAAAGGTATTCCCCACCTCGATCAGATCGAAGTGCCTTTATGGGTCTACCTAATTGCTTTTCCACTTCAGCCCGAAACTCCCTGAACTTATCATAAGTTTCGCTTTTGTGGTGCATTAGGAACACATACCCATATCTTGAGTAATCGTCAATAAAAGTAACGAAGTACTCATACCCTCCTCGTGCCCGGATGTTCATCGGTCCGCAAACATCACTATGCACAAGTTCTAGAACCCCTTCGGCCCTATTGCCCTTAGACCCGTATGGTCTTTTGGTCATTTTACCCTCCAAACAAGACTCACATTGAGGTATAGATTCCACCTTTAAGTGACTTAAAGGTCCATCCCTTACCAACCTTTGAATCCTATTTAGGTTAATATGGCCAAGGCGCAACTGCCAAAGATAAGTCTTATTAGAGTGAGAAGTTTTAAGTCTTTTTGAGTCATTATCATTTATCTCAGCATTAAGCAATAGGTCCATCTTAGGTTTGATAAAATATAGATTATTTTGCATCCATCCAGAACAGATAAAAGATTTGTTTTTACGAATCACCACTTTTTCATTAAAAGATACCACGTAGGAGTCTTTAAATAAAGAAGATACAGAAATTAAATTCCTTTTAAATTTAGGAACATAAAAACAATCTCGCAAAATTAAACTCCTATAATTATCAAAATAAAGATGGACATCTCCCACTGCTTCCGCTGAGACCAAGGATCCATCGCCCATCCGAAGCGTTAAGTCTTCACGAAGTAGACTTCTCGTTTCTTTGAATCCCTGCAGAGAAACACAAACATGATTAGTTGCACCGAAATCTATGACCCAAATGTCACTGGATTCCTCAACCAAACAAGTTTCTAAATATAGAAGATCACACCTACCTCCCTTGGAAAGGAAGTCCTTGCAATGCTTCTTTATATGTCCGACCTTACCACAAAAGAAGCACTTAAGCTTCTTTGGGTTCTTCTTCTTCTTCTTCTTGCTCTTGGTAGCAATAGGAATAGAAGACTTCCCACTTTTGGCCCGTTGCTTCTTTCCATTCCCAGAGTTAGGATTGGAACCAGAAGCAGCTACCATATTGGCCTCTCCACCAGCAGGAGACTCCCTGATCAGCAGTTCAAACTCTTGTAACTAATTCATCAGTTCTGTCAAGGTCATATCTCGTCTATTGCTTAGATTAAAAGTAGCTCTAAACGGAATAAATTCCTTAGACAGAGTCTCAAAGACCATAGTCATCTGAGTTTCAGCATCGATGTCGGCTCCATTGGTTTGAGCCTCAGCGAGGTAACCCATGACCAACATCATGTGCTCCTTTACAGATGTCCCCGGTCTCTGTCTACAGTTTAAGAGTTTCCGAATCGCCCCTTGCCGCTTTGTTATGGCCTGGCCTCCAAACATGTCCTCAAGATTATCCAAGATCTGCTTCGCAGTCTCATAATCCTGATGTTGAGCCTGCAGCACGTTATTCATGCTAGCCATAACATAGCAGCGGGCCTGATCATTAGCATCTTTCCAGCGGTCGTACGCTTGGAATTGCTCATTACTTGAGTCTCCCGTAGGCTCGGGAGGACAAGGAGTTGTCAGAACATATTTCAGTTTCTCAAAGGAAAGGACGATGTCCAGGTTCCGTTTCCAATCATTATAGTTCTCACCGGTTAATTGGTTTTTGTCAAGTATCGATGATAAAGCGTTTTTAGACATTTTCAATCTACAATAAAGAATCATATACCAAACATAAGCAAACATATATAATAATTTAGTAAGATAACACAAACATGTAAAATCATACAAATGTGTTTATGTGTCAAAACCTTGAAAATATCACAACCTTACAACGATAATTCCCAACTCAGAATTCAACAAGCTCCTAGGGGAGTCATGCCAAATTCAATCAGGAACACGGATCCCCTCCTGATTAATATATGCCATCCAGGACCCGTATGATCCAGCATATACTAATAATCGTTTCTTTGGCCATTAATTTTATTAACAGAGCTCCTAGGGGAGGTTAATAATAAAATTAACGTGAGTGTATAACCACCGTTTTAATATTTTATCCATGATTTATAATCACCACCTAGGGGTGTGCAACCATAAATCATACTAAAATACCTTATCCTTTCAGAGATCCAATCTGGTACATGATAGAAATCCCTTCTTAGGGGTTGGGACCATCATGTTCTTCCTATGGACCAACGATGGAGGCCTTAGGTTCTCTCTTCGAAAACCTTCTCCTACTCAATCTTTTGAAGTCAAGGTTTTATTTTAAAATTATGCATGAACAATTTTAATATGAGCGGCACTCCCTATTCTATATGACATGTTATCAATATACATGGTAAATCATATTATAATGCAGACAAGCAAAGCAATCAAGCAAAGCTACAAGCATAATAATAATAATAACCGTAATATTATGGTTCCACCCTAGAGAATAGAAAAACTAAGATTACAAGAGAATAATCGAGACATTTATCGATTCTTCATCCTTGAATCCTCAAGCTGTATCCTTCTTCATGTAATATCCATCTTCAAGTCCTCAATCCCGTATGAATCGAACACTTCATATTTTCGGTCATATCCAAATTTAATGTTTCTCAGAATCGTCCCAAAAATAAAATTAAAACTGCACTTGAAAAATCGCACCTTTTCTGGACACCTGGCAGCTCTCGGTCGGCAGGCCGATCTAGGTGATCGGCCTACCGATCATGGAGGTTCGGCCTGCCGAACATGAAGGTTCGGCCTGCCGGCAGAGCACCAAAATTTCTGCCCCACTGTCGGCCTGCCGGACCGTACGTCCGGCCTGTCGATCTGTGACCTTCGGCCTGTCGAACTGTGAGGTCCGGCATGCCGACCGAGCAGAAAACCCTCAATCCAGAAAATACAATTTTAATGCAATTCATCAATTTTATTTTCAACAATTCAAAAACATAAAATTAGAGACTCAGGAAATACCTGGAGGCGCCATCATCTATCTTTAAGTTCCGACTTCTTGTTCCGTCTACTCCGAATAATTATTTAATTACAAAATTCTTACAAATTAAAAATTAAATAATAATTCCTAGACGGAGATGATAGTCCGCCATCTAATTACATGAAAAACCTAGATACACATTCTAACCTCTAAGGAACCATAACCGGTATTAATTAATTAATAAATAATTAAACAACAATTTAATCAACCATAATTAATTAATAAACATTCACCATATAATCCATGACAACATATATATTATATAGAAACCTAGAGTGCCATCTCTCTATAAAATTTAATTCAAGCATTGGAGAGATTAAGATCACAAAATTTATGCATATAACATGATCATAAACTTGCAAATTTATGTAAAAACCTCGTCTCTGATACCAATTGTTGGAAACAAAGTGCGCAGCGGAATTTTAAAAATTTTTCATCAGAGTAATTTCCAAAACACAAGTTTGACATGTTATATGTATAAATTAAACAGATCTTACTAACCTCAGTGTGTCGAAGAACCTCCGCAACCTGTGTAGAGAAGTAACGTTCCAGAAGAGCCTCAACCAACTGGTCTTCTTTGCTATTCTCTATCCACAACCAGAGTGAGTGTGGGCTCACACGTACAGCTCTTCCACCGGTGACTCTCCTTCCAACCAATAGAGAGAACCCAAAGCTAGTGTTCGTGATTTGTGAACAAAAGCTCTCAGGGAGTTTTCAGATGCTCACTAGAAGAGTATCACTCTTAATCTCTCAAATTGATCTGAGTAAATCATTAGACTCACTCCCTTTTTATACCTATTGGTCCTTGGGGTCAGTCCATATCAGATTAGGTCTCAAAAATCGAAACAGAATCAAGTTCGGATCAATATCTGATAAGATACGCGTGAAAAACGCGTAATCTTAACTGTCGCGGTCGGCATGCCGAACTGTGAGATAGGCAGGCCGAACTGCCGAGAAAAAATCTCCGCGAATCTTTTATTTTCCACCCGAGATTCTAAAGGATAAAGTCTCAGTTTTGATTCAAATAGCCCAATAGAAAAGATATCTGATCAAAACAAACTTTATCAAGATAATCTCTAAGAAAATAAATCAATTCACAATAATTCTACAAGTTTATCTTGTTCTAATTGTCCAAAATTAAAACAACCGATAAACAGACAAGAATTATCCGAACGCCATAATTCAACAAGTTCATCTTGAACTAATTTCTTACATAATTAATTCAACCGATAAACAGACATGAATTATTTGATTCTTTTAAACCAATCTGATAAATCCGACATAAGTCACCAATTATTGGAAAAGCACGCCGTGTCGTTACAGGATTTTGTGAGCTAGCAAAGGGGACCAAAATGGACCTATAAAGTTCAAGCTCATGATAATTATGAAACCCAATATCCCAGATATACATTTCACAATTATCAACTCCAACGCTACTCCACTAAAAGCTTGGAGCTGCACTCTCGAACTTTATAGAATTACGAAGCTCGTGTAGCTAAGTCTCCATGACATATCATAGTGTATCGCATCCCCATATGATCATCCATAATCGGCTTAAGGACAAGTTCTGTCTTACCTTCCCGATTATTTTTATCTTACGTTCCATTGTCTCACCATTAGAAAACTTACCATCCAAAGATAGTATACCATTCGGTTACACCTATGTATCCAAATGGTTGAGCGCTCCAGTTTTCCAATTACAGGACAACGCATATAAGAGGATATCATTACTCCTAAAGAGGAGCTATGGATTCCATATCTATGAATAACAAGTCTACGCTACCAAGAGTCATGCCTCCAACGTACCGGCATGCATGCCACTATAGAGATGTGGGAGTCACCCATTGGTACATCAAAAGACACAAATCGAGACAACGGGCCCATTATTCATCTCAGGATTAAGATACAATACAAATGATTGTCTAAAGTGAATCGATTTGCTAAGACAGAATTATTAATCCAAATCAATTCACTTTATGTCCCGATCCAACACATCGTCACCTATGACAACGCGCCAATGTTTCTATTCACGGAGTCCAACTCCGATGGCCAAGACAAACCATCTCCCAAAAGGGATATAGACAACATAACAATCTTTACATGAATAAAGCGTCCAACTTTATTCCCTCGATTGCGGATCATATATTTTAGACCATCACCTTAAGAGTCGTGTCTACTGCATAATCATCCCATCATATGCCCAACTCTTAAGGTTTAGACTGACAGTCTCAGACTACTGTTTGCTTATCATACATTCAACAAATATGAACGTAAAGAGGACAATATTTGGTATGAATAAATTCTTTATTGATAAAAATGTCTCCAAAAACGTATTACATTTTTACTCCTTAGAGCATACATGTCTAACACTAACTGGACTGTCGAGGAAGCTTCTTCATCTTGTATACTTGCTTGAAGGCCTCCAGCAGCATCTCGGTGCTCCGGTGGTATTTCCATAAAATGTACATCCCGATCAGCGACCTATAGCTGTTCGGGTTCAGATGGGCCGGGCACACGTTGAAATCGTTGATGGCCTGGCGGAGGAAGGGGTGGAACGGCAGACGCAGCTCAGCCCTGAAGAACTCAGCATAGAGTGTGATGCATCCTTCCGGCGCGTCTAAGGGTGAATCTCCCTCACTGGGGACGGTGAGAATCACGTCGTTCGGGATGCCATACTCGACGCATAGGTTCTCTAGTCGTAACTTCGTGATGGCGCTTGTGTAGCCCGCCGCTGAGGTTTGCTTGGGTCGGGTTACCCGATATGCCGTCACTCATCGGACGCGGGTGACCTGGACCTCCTGCTCCATCTCCGGCTGCTCCGCCTCTGCTTCCTCGGCTGCATGTTCCTCGTCGGAGACGTCAACCGTGATCACTCCCGCAACTTGGACTGGGGCCTCAACATTCCGGCCGGATGTGCTCGGAGCATCTTTGCGCATCTGGAACTCGGCCCTCTCCCTTGGAAAAACTCGGGACGAGCCCGTAGTAGCCAACCCGACATAAGGGTCTTGCTTCCTGGACGGCCTAATTAGCCTTCGCCCGTCCAGCATGTTCAAAAATTCCTGTTTGGGTACCGTTTGGGAGTCGACCCTCAGGATTTGCTCCAGCCGGCCGGCCCCGTCCCGTCTTGGGGAAGCTACCTCGGCGTCGGACAGGGTGGTAGAGGAACTATTACTCTCCGCGCTACTCTCCAACTAGGAGACCTTTACATTCTGAGAATCGGACAGATCACTCATTTTCACTCAACGAAAATTACCTGCTAGAGTTCTCGGAAGCTTGGGAAGATACAATCCTCGGCTATATAACTAGGCCTCGGCAGCTAAAACTCTTCGGGTGTAAAATTTTTGAAAATGAAGTGTAAATTACAGAGAGGGTGGCCCTATTTATAGCCATTTCAGCGAGAAACTTGGGCACGAAAAACTAGGACGCGCGATCATTACGCCTATCAGGCGGCGCAGATGGCCACAACAAGACACGCGTCCCCCGTCTGATCTGCGAGTCTTTTCGCCTCACCCCTCTTCGAAGTGTCGTTTGGCCTTCCTCCTTTGAGCTGACTTCACCCACTCGGCATAGTCCACCCGGCCAGACACCGACCAGGTGAACTAAGGTGCTAATGTTGAGGGTGAGCTCGGCGCCACCGTCGAGGACAGTAACTTCGATGGTCGGCTAATAAGCTCGGTAGAATACCGAAAAGCTTGCTATCGGTCCCCGATGCTTTATACTTCTTTCCGATGTGCCCCTCAGGCATCCAAGGTTGCGCCTTAAGAAGGCCTCCACCTCGAAAAGTACAGTAGCTCGGGTCAGACCAACCTTTCTCGCAAGCAGGCTGCTACTCGCTATTATAGGCCAACACAATGCAGATACTTTGCCGTCCGATAAAGTCCAATCCATTGGACGATGAGCGCGATACTTGTCACCTACTGTTTGACACGTATTGATGTGACACCTGGGTAGTGGGTAAAACCCACCTTACACCCGATCCAAGTGGTGGCCTATAAATAGGATGCATTTATGGCATTCTAGAGAGAGACTTCTTCTACACACCTAATTAGCTGCCGACCTCTGTCGAGCAAAACCTGCCTTGAGCATCGGAGGGCCCTTGTCTGTTGACTAACCCTTCTATCTTCTCTGAAGCGTCCCTCCTCTTACAGGTGTGCACGCTCGGACAAAGGCGAGTCCAATCAGAGGTTAAACCGTGTCCAGCCGCTCGTGGGTGTTGATCTGACGCCAGACCACGGTAAGCATCAACAATGTTTGTTTCCTTTTTCTTTTCTACAATGGAAAGCAACAATCAGAAGTACACAAAAAACGACATTGAATGACAATGCAAAAAATCCATTCCATGCTAAACATTAAGGTGTTAACTCGACAATCAAAATGTAGAGAGGTCGTTCTTCTCTTTAAGATTTTGGGGGAAAAACAGCTTTATTTTTAAAAAAAAAAAAAAAAAAGAGCAAATCTTTTGCCCCCACAAGAACGCAGATTTATTTTTTAGGACATCTCAAATCAAACCAGAATTTTAGGGTTGGTTTGATAAATAGATTCAAATTAGTGATTTAATTTAAGTTAATGTGATTTAAATTAGATTTAAGTTAGTAATTTAAATTGTTATCGAATTGACATTTGAATGTACATTTACGTTTTAATCTAAGTATAAAATAAAATTAAAATTTATTATAAAAAAGGTTGTGAAAATTATTTTTGATTGATTAACAAATTTAATAAAATTTTAATGTTAATGATCTTAAAAAATATACAATATAGATATTAATTTATTCATATTTTTATTAAAAAAACAATAAAAAAATCATCTTAATTAGATAATAAATAAATAATCTCAATTAGATAATAAATAAAAAAATTATAATTTTTAACAATAAAAAAATTCATCTTAATTAGATAACAAATGAATCATCTCAATTACATAATAAATGAAAAAATTATGATTTTTTTCTAGAGGAGAAAATTTTAGTTTTTATTATATCTATTAAAAGTTTAAGAAGAGTCAAAACTCTAAAAATTTTGAATTATTGATACTCAAAGAATTTGAATCTTGAATGAAACAAACAAATATCCAAAAAAATTTTAATATTCAAATCTAAATTTGAGTAAAAAAAATCTAAAGAGTTTTCAAAACAAACCGCTTTTAAAGTTAATAAATCACACACTGGTAATGGGGGTAACGAAGAACAGTAAAAAATTAAGGGAAAGCCACCTTTCATAATTTCATACGAAGACCATGTAATTGTTTTTACATCAAAATTCCAACTGAACATCAAACAAGAAAAACGAATACAGATAGGCCTCATAAGCTTATTCAAAACTCCGAACTTGAGAACACGTCAACTAAAACCTTTAGACTCGACCAAAACGGGGAAAAGAGAAGCCTTGAATCTTCAAGGGATTAGTTTATTTGCTGACGGATGCAATGTGGCGGATCAAGTCAACCACACGGGTACTGCAAAAACCAAAAGGAACAACGGTAAGAAAGGAAGCAGACAGTATGTCATAACCATAAAAACGAAAAACCAAGAAAAGAAAATTACCTGTATCCCCACTCGTTGTCATACCAGGAGACAAGTTTCACAAAGTTTGCATTCAATGCAATTCCAGCCTTGGCATCAAAAATGCTTGACCTGTAAGTACAGCGGACAACAAGTTAGATCACGTCCATAGCCAATTCTCAATTACTTACCTCAACAACACCCAACAAGATCGGAGAATAATCGAACTACTAACTTACCTGCTGTCACCAACAAAATCGGTAGACACAACATCATCCTCAGTGTAACCCAAAATGCCCTTCAGCTTGCCCTCAGACTCCTCCCTGATTGTTCAGAAGTCACGTATGAAAATTTAAACTAACAAGACAATATCTGCTTGCTTACAAACTAGATAACAAAAGAGAGACAGTAACAAACAAACAATGCTCACTTGATGGCCTTCTTGATCTCGTCATAGGTTGCTGCCTTCTCAAGCCTGACGGTGAGGTCAACAACCGAGACATCCACTGTAGGAACTCGGAAGGACATTCCAGTCAGCTTACCGTTAAGAGATGGCAGAACTTTTCCGACAGCCTGTGCAACCGAAAAACAAGAAATTCCAAGTTAGCAAATCGTATTCACAAAACCCAAGAAGAATGCAATTGAATAAGCCAAGATATTACCTTGGCAGCTCCGGTGCTGCTGGGAATGATGTTAAAGGAAGCAGCCCTTCCACCTCTCCAGTCCTTCGATGATGGACCATCCACAGTTTTCTGAGTTGCTAAATTACAAAAACAAAAGATAAGCTCATCAGTTTCTCAGTTCATACATCATAATCCCACAAAGCAACTTCACCAACCAGAGCTTACCAGTGATGGAGTGCACAGTAGTCATGAGACCCTCAACAATTCCAAACCTGTCGTTGATGACCTGTAGCGAACTCAACATATAAACAACAATGAGTGTAAACTAAGCAAGAAATCCTGGCAGAGGCATAGACCAATAAACCATTATTGTAAAAAATTAAAAAACAGATCTTAATATATGGTAAAAGAAGCAACCTTAGCCAAGGGAGCAAGGCAGTTGGTAGTGCAGCTAGCATTTGAAACAATGTTCAACTCTGGCTTGTACTCGTGCTCATTGACACCAACAACAAACATGGGTGCATCTTTACTTGGGGCAGAGATAATAACTTTCTTAGCACCACCCTGATACAACAATCAAAGTCAATCGACCAGCAACAAGAACCCGATTTGATTTTCCAGCAAAAACACAAACATACCCCGTAAAGGTGGTCGAACTACAATACAATAAATCTCAAACATACCAATGAAATCATTAATAAGAACTAGAAACACAATGAACCAGAAACATACTACATTTTCCAAAACCAGTAAAATCATTAATAAGAAATCAAAGCAAACCTTCAAGTGAGCAGCGGCCTTGTCCTTGTCAGTGAAAACTCCAGTTGACTCGACAACGAATTCGGCTCCAGTCTCGGCCCATGGGATCTCCTCAGGGTTCCTTCAAATTACCAAACAAAACCCAAACATGTTTTGAGATTCAAACCAACACCCATAATTGTCTCCAAGTACAATGACTAAAAGAATCGGCCCAAAAACGAGATCTGCAAATACCTGACTCCGAAAACAGTGACGGGCTTCTCGCCGAAGAGAAGGGTCTTCTCGTCCTGGACCTTGAGCTCGTGGTGTTTCCACTGTCCGTGTACGGAATCGAACTTGAACATGTAGGTCTGAAATATCATCAGATCAGAATTCAGATTCACTTGTTTTCAACAAATCCGAACCCAAAATCGCAGAAATAATCAAAATTACCATGTAATCAACGCTGATGAAGGGATCGTTAACAGCGACAAGCTCAACATCGTCCCTTTGAAGAGCAACCCTAGCGACCAAGCGCCCGATTCTTCCAAATCCTTTAAAGAAAAGAAAATAAAAAAAAATAAAAAACAGTAAAAAAAAAAACTACCTGCAAAACTTTAAACATAGGGCTTATGCTCAATCTACACAATAGAGATCTGAGATCTGACTATTACCATTGATTCCGATCTTGATCTTCTTGTCCGAGGCTGCTAATCAAAAATAAAAAAATAATAATCACAGAAATGAAAACATAAAACCGATGAACACAATCCAAACAGCTATAACAAGATCGAAATAGAAACTCAAAAAAAATAACAAAAAATTACCCATTGAAGAAAACTAGAGCGAGAGATAAACTGAGATTACGAGGAGAGGGATAATAAATGCGAGGTATGAAAGAGAAAAGGAGAAACTAGTTTTGGGTTTGAAGTGTTAAAATGAGGGCTTATATTTAAGAGAGGCCGATTTTGGGGTGGTGGGTCCCACAGTTTTTCTTGGTTAAGACGAAACTGGCTCGATCCGTCCCGAGCCGCTGATTATGCTTAAAACCCCTTGAATTAGCCGCTGATTTAGATCAGTGATGCCAATTAATGCTCACGCGCTAATCTAGCGTTTGCTCACGCGCTAATCTAGCGTTTTTCTTGGTTAAGACGAAACTGGCTCGATCCGCCCCGAGCCGCTGATTATGCTTAAAACCCCTTGTATTAGCCGCTGATTTAGATCAGTGATGCCAATTTAATGCTCACGCGCTAATCTAGCGTTTGGCTTACGTGCTTTGGTTTTTGCCTTTGATATGCACTTGTCTAAAAGTAGTGGGGAATAATCGGGGAATATTCTTCGAGAAATTCGGTTGGCGAAAGAGGGTAGAGTCGTTGGGCATGAGCCAATCAAAAGCTTGACTTGGTATGAGAGATCACGTGAGCCCGGGGAGCGCGGCTGTGTCTTTGCGGTTAAGGGTCAAATTCACATGTCACGATCAGAAAGTTCAAAACCTACCGTTGTAGTGGGATGTTCTAGAGTGTTCTACGACCATTTGTTTTAAAACAATATATTTATTTTTTCTTTTTGCTGGATATCAAATTAATTTGGATTAATTTTATTTTTGACTCGTAAATCATGTAATTTGTTATATTTTAGTCAATAAATTTTAAAACATAATAAATCATACTTTTAAATTATTCAATTTGTCTCATTTTAACTCTTTTGTTAACAAAATTGTTAAATATTTAAAGAATTTGAGCCAATAATTTCCTTTTTGGTCATAAACTATGTAACTTGTCTAATTGTGAATTTTAAACTTTAAATAATAACAACTCACACTCTTGAATTATAAAACTTTTCTTAAAATGAGAAATAAATAGATAAAATGATATGTTCTTATTCTATTATGTTTGATCATTTATCAAAACCGAATGACGTGATAAGAATCAGACAAAATGCCCCCTTGTGTGATGATTTAGTGGCTGTTTAGGTAAGTGGTGGGTATCAAACTCAGTTATGAACAATGTAAAGTTCTCACATAATACAGTTAAAAAAAAATCTACAGTGTAAAGCTCTCACATGCTACAACAAAAGTGGTTCTAACCAACGGTTCCACCACCCTTTCAAGTAACACATTAACTTTGCATTAATCCTCAAATAATTAACTTTGCCTTATACCCGGTGATAACAAAGATGAGCACTATTTATGTAAAAATAAATAAATTAAATTGTATAAGAAAATTTGTTGGCATCAATGAGAACCGACTTTGAGATGCATTGTTTAAATTTTCAAGTCCAATTAAGTGTTGTATTTTATTATTATCCTTTGATCGTTTTCAACACAAACTATAGGTTATTATGAAGAAACAAATTATTAGTCTTTTATCAATTTTAAAATAATTAAAAATGATCCTTCTAATGGTCCACTTTGTAGCATATTTGATATACAGGTTTAAATGAAAATGAATAGTTAAAAATTTGTAGCATATAAAAGCTATATATTATAACAATTTTTTGCTCATATATTATAACACATAAGGTTTTACATTGTTATTGGTTCGAATTGACTTGCCTAAGATGCTATTAATCTTTCAAACATGAATTTGAGATTAATCGTTGCAAAAGAAGCACCCAACCGCCACCAAGCGAAGATGAGCTCCTTCAATTTGTTTAAACAGGCAGTTGGTTGATGCAAATGTCATGGCGGGGGCACTAGGCATTGAGAGAAGACGCAAACAAGAACTCGGAGTGTCTCTCTGATGGAGCACTTGGCTTTGCTCTTTGATCAGCCATGGTGATCGGTGATATTGACCATGACAATGATAAGAAAAAGGAGAGATCGGACACAAATGGCATCTAATGCAAAAGAAAATTAAAATTTGTATTTAATTTAAAATTAAAATTATGTCCATCTTTTGGGATTTTTTTTAAGCTATATTCTGTATATGTGAGACTTATAATTTCCTCCAATGACTGCCCACTTATCAACGAACATTTTTTTAACCAAAAAAAAGGTACTTGCACATAATTTTTTTATATAAAGAGAATATAGTGCTTTTATTTTAATGTAAAGTGAATATGTGGACCTATGTTATATAGTTATATAAATATAAACATGACAAAAAGAGAACGAATAAGTCCACTGTCTTTTAAGGTGCTATTTTTAAAACCACCAGCATAATACAAACTAGAGCAATGACCTCGGCACATTGAATTATAAACTTTTGAAAACAATAATCAATATTAATATAAATGCCATAATTGGTTGACATAATTTCAAGCGTGAAGATTGACATCATCGCTCACATAGCATGCATGGGACATGAAGTCATTTATCATGGAACTAATTAATTTTGAATGTAGACAAACAATAAGAAATCAAATTGGGCTTGTTTTTCTTTCAAAGTCAGCTCTCTAGATGATTTTAGAATTAGTGACAAACAAACAAGTCAATGTTTGCGGTATGCTTGAAACATGGAATATAATCATTAGGCTCCGACCAAATATTATATATTTTTGTGTTGTTTTAAGACGAACACGCATGACATCAGACTTTTTAAGCATCAACTATGAGTTGAGGCTGTAATCGAATCTAACAGCCTTTTTACTTTTAAAAATAGGTTATTTACTTTTTTATATAATGTTTTTTAAGTTTATCAAATATTATATCTTTTTATATAATATGTTTTAAGTTTATCAAATATTATATTTTTAGTTTTTGATCTTATCGAATATATATCTTTAAATTGAATTTAATACTCAAACTTGTTTGTTCTAATTGAGAGTTTTTGTGTGTTTTTGTTTTTATTTTCTTCTTACTTTTAAAAGTTTAAATTTTTTCCCTTTACTTGAGGACAATTTAATTATTTTAAAAGTCAAAATTAACTATATCAAAATATCAAAATATAATTTGGTCATTTTTTGCTTCTTCTTGATCTCATCTTCTTGTACTTGTAGCCAATTTCTTATATCTAAACTGATCTTTCATCGTCACTTCAAACTTTATAAGATTTTTAGCTTACTCTTTTCTTTTTCGTTTCTTTTTTCTTTTTTTTTTTTTACATTGAAATGATAGGAATTTTCTATAGCTTTTTTTTTTTTGCCCCCTAAAGCCCGGTTGGCCAAAAACTGTTTTATTTTGACCCCTAAAAATTGCAAGCTTATTAACAATTAAAGTTACATTTATTTCGTAATTTTTCCTTAGCAGTCGGGCTGTAAACATTTTCCCAGATGCTAATACATCGTCTGATTAACTAACACAAGTAAAGCATGAATACTTAGAATGATGCAGTTAGCCTATTGGTATAGTTAGAGTTCGGGCTCTTCAAGAAGGTGTTTAGAAAAGTGGTAGAAACCGTTGATTAGAATCACTTTTTATTGTAGTATGTAAGAGATTTACATTGTAGCTTTTCTTTTTTTTGGGTTACTGTAGCATGTGAGAGCTTTACACTGTTCATAACTGAGTTTGTGGTAGGAAGTGTGGTTTCCATCACTCAGCCAAACAGCGACCAAATCTTTTGACCCGAGCTCTCTCGCATTCTAATCACTGGTTGTGAGATCTAATGCCATAAATTAGTGGAAGACGAGTGATCTGTTGAAATACTTGGTCATACTTTTGCTCTAAGCCCTACTTTATTTCACGACCATCAATCTCCACTCCAGGTGAATTTGTTGTGTTTCTGTTTTCTTCAATTTTCCCGATCATTTTGGTTTGTAGTCCTCAATTATTTGTAATTAAGAGTGTGGAAAGAACTTAACTTAATCCCATAGGAGTCAAACGTCTAAAAAACAAAGATTTCACTAATAAAACAGTTGAGTGTGGCAACTTTATATTTTGATGAGTAGTTAAGTTAATATGGCAGTTTTTTCCCTAATTTCCCCAATGAAATTTTTGTTAAATTTTTCCGTTTGATTTGAAGCCCTAATTCTTTCTAGGTGAAATGAACTAATAAATATACTGTTATATTCTTATGATTTTTTTAGGGGAATTTTTTTTTATCTTTTCTTACTAATGAGTTACATTTTTCCGTAAATTTTTAAGAAAATAATAGATTAAAAAATAAAATTTGGTCCTTTAAAAGTGTACATCTATGGTTTGTTATTAAATAAAAACGTTTTTGACATCTTTTATACATTAAAAAAAAAAAACTCAACAGATAATTAAAGAGAATTTTTGGGAGAAACAAAAGCAGAAAACACGAATTTAAAGGCGGCAGAATTGGCGTCGCCCGATTCGAATAACCAACTACATCACGACGCCGATCATGCTTCACTTAAGCTTTAAACTATTTTTACTGTAAAGAATATTAAATTAGTTCCACACGATGGAAATTAGAAAGGAGTTTGATGAGAAACGGACTGTCTTAGGCAGACACTCAAGTCCAACCAAACAATTAGCGGTGTTATAAGGCAAGGAATATTCGAGAAGGACGAATTTGATACCAAAAGAATTCTTGGCAAATGTCCTTCTCGAGTATTTTAAAACATGTTAGGCGCTTTAATTGAATCTGAACAATTAGAATTGGCCCTATTAATATGTTATTTCTCTCAAATATTTTAAAATATGTTTCTTTTAAGTTTTAAATAATATTTTTACTCTTTATTTTTTATTATTTACAAACAATATTAATGACATATTACATAAAACTCGATTTAGATTTTATTAATTAGGGTATTTATCACCGACAAAGTTACTGGCGTGATAAGTTTTTTTTTTTTTAAATTGTTTACTTTCTTTGCAGAAATATTATATTACACGCATTCCACGTTTACACCGCCTTGTACCCCCTGTTTGGCATTGTGGGGTTCCCACCACAAACTCAGTTATAAACAGTGTAAAGCTCTCACATGCTACAGTAATAATTTAAAAAAATTGCTACAGTGTAAAGCTTTCACATGCTACAGTAAAAGTGGTTCCCACCATCGGTTCCTACCACCTTCCAAACACCACTGTATTTTTTGGAGTCCAAACCACGTCACGGCTTGCGACTATAAGAGACTTTTGCCATATTTGAATAAGAATTTCCTTGATTCTGTTCTGCTCTATTCTGTCTCTCGCTCGCCGCCTTCAAAGTTCTCTCGCTTCTCGTCTTGTCTTGGAGAAGAGGTCATTTTCGTATCTCTAAATCGATCTTTTCTCCAACATGGCTTCCTCCCCCGTAAGCAGATGGTTAAGGCCTGAGGTATTATTACGTCTGTTTCAATTTTTTGTATTGACTTTTTTTTTTTTGTTTTGTTTGCCTAAAGAGAACCTTTTGTTTGGATCTGCAATCATTGCGTTTCTTCTGTTTGTTTTTTTCTTTTGCTTTTGATTTTTTTTTTTTTTTTGAGTTATGTTGAAGCGGTTTCAGTATTTTAGTTGATGGCCAATCTTTTTATACAGGCCAAAGTTGAAATCTATATGTATAATGTCCTTGTCAAGAATCACCCATCAATATCATATGGTTTTTCTGGCTTCTCTAGTTTTAAAAGAAGGAATATAAAATTGTATAATTCTAGAACGGAACCATTATTCTCATATTTTTTCACCTTTTATATTCATAATCTGGTTCTCTGAAATTTGATTTTGATTATCTTTGATTGATGCAAAGTAGCAAATTTTCCAGTTTCTTCTATGTAAACTGTAATTATGGAGATAAACTGGTGAGACAGATTTTCTCTGTAACCTGGAATTTCATAAACTAATTGGCCGTTTTAAACAACCGTTGGAACCAATGATTTTGGTTGAGAGTTGTAGCATATGAGGGTTTTGCACTGTAATGGCCCATAAAGTTGTCATCTAAAGACGAGATCTTTATTTTCTTTAAGTTTTATTTTGCTAAAAGTTGTTTTTGTGTTATAATTGCTGGTGTTATAGGTGTATCCATTGTTTGCGGCCGTTGGTGTGGCTGTTGGCATATGCGGAATGCAACTTGTGAGAAACATCACCACCAACCCTGAAGTCAGGTATTTCTATTTTCCACAACCTTTTTTTTTTTTCCATTTTATTTTATAATGATAAGATGCTTTTCTTTTCTGTAGTTTTATTTGCTTTTTGTTGTTGTTTAATCTCAAGTTATACTTTTACTAAATGAGAAAACAATTATAGAGTCGCGCCAGCATCAAGGAAGACTTCAGAAGACAATCATACAATAGTATTGATTTCCCCCTTGTTGTCGTTTCTATGTGCCCGTCGTTTTCCAGCGTGTCCTTGTGCCTTTGTCGTTTCTTCATTTTTTTCCTCCTATCCTTTTTATGAAGTCGTTTGTTTGATTCATTGTCGTTCTTTATTTTAATGTCGTTTTTCTTTTCTGTCGTTTTTTACTTTAGTTTTCACATTCAGCTTTTTGTCTTATATGTGTCTATACATACATACATACATATTATAATTTTCCTACAGTTTTGCTTTTCTTTTCTATAATTTTGATTGGTTTTTGGTTTCTGGTTGTTCTGAAGTTTAATTTTTATGAGATGAGAAAACAATTAGAGGACACATTCGATAGTGTTTTTATAATGGTTTTGTTTTAAAAAACGAGAATTTTTAAGGAATTGTTTTATGTTTATAGGGAACATTTATTTAGGGAGAATGAAGTAAATGACTGATTTTTGAAACTTTTTAAAATAAATATCAAGTTTTGAAAATATTTTATAACAGCAAATAAGAAATATTTATATTGTAAACAATGAAGTAAATATATTAGTTGCACCATCAATTCATTTATTGTGTTAATAAGAATTTTTTACAACATCAAAATGGAAAACAACGGGCGCGTAAAAACAATATACTTTCACTGCTTCATGTGCAAGGAATGAAGAACGTACCTTGTACAGAGGGGTTAGTATTTTTGAGAATTTTATTACTAGCATTTCCTTCCTTGAAAAAAGGGACCTAGTTAGAAGAATTCTCCCCTTTTTGATGTTGGTAATTACTGAATACCAACATGGCCTCTTCTTCCATGTCTTCTTCTCATGTAAAACGCAATGCTGGTACCTTGATGGCTTTCATCCCTACTCCACAAAAAAACTCGCTATCTTCATGTTGAACTCTCTCCCGACATCGAGAATCTAGAAGTGAAATTAAACAGTGCGAACATGCTTTTATTAAAGAGGGAGGCTGAGTTAGAAAAAGCAAACAATATAATTTTTGGCCTTCGTCCATCTGTGGCTGCTCTTTAGGAGGAACTTAGAGTCAGTTGCGAGGCATTCAAAACTTGTCGAATCGTGTTTGAAATGCAAGCAATGAAAGGAAACAAGAATCATGGAGGATATGAACATCCACCTCCTACTTGTTCCTGATAGTTGAGGGCTAGTGAAATATCTAACATATATTTTTTTTTTTGTGAAGCAGTCACTCCTTTCCAGCAATTTCATGAAAATTGTCCTTCTTGTTCATTTTGTTTTTAGATTTTCATCTGTTGCAGGACCTTTGTTGTAACGCCTCTATGTGGGGGTTAACAGTTTTTAATGAGATAAAATAAAAATAAATAATAAAAGTAAAACCTTAAAAATAAAATTTACCCGGGACTTAAATGAAAACTCTCAACTCAAAAATAAAAATATAAACGACAATTAAACCACAGTTTAATGTAGCACCTTAAATTTAATAATATAAACTGTTGTCATCATCATTTTAACCCTCATCACATTGTAATACAGTCACAGAAAGTAACAATTGATGCTTACATTATCATGAAGAACATTCTTTACAATTGAGCAGTCCCAATGTAATATAGTTACATCGCTTCCTCAACTATATTTCTCGTAGCCACCTCACACTTAGTGAGTCCTGAAAAGATATAAACATAAGGGAATGAGCAACACTATGCTCAGTAGAGAAAGCCATTACTCACCTCTATCATTACCACATTAAAATCTGCATGGTTAATAAGTTACATCATATTCCAGATTATGAGGTTTATTATGATCACATCTTATGGATACCGTAGTTAATCATTACCAAGTGTCATAATTACACATTTATACAAATATTACCAATCATCATTGTTCCTAGGTATCCATGTTAAATTGAGTATCACTCAACTCATCGAAACCCAAATGGGCGCATTTGATTACCCTATAAACATTCCAAGGGTGTTCCGGTGAGGGGACATCAAGCCCCGAGTCCTCACCAAATCAATTCCTGTACAGTGTGTTCTGGGACTTTCAACCCAAGGAAGCGTCATCACCTTCTCCCTATTTTACCTTTTAGGGTATTCATGCCCAAGGACGTAACCGTCGCCCTTTTCATGTCTCACAATTTCTCTATATTAAATCATTATTAATAGAGTTAATTTTCCTAACCATGCTTCTCAATTTATAACATGTGTCAATTCATTATGTTCCTCGCCGTACAATACAAGACGAGTCCATGTCATAGTTTCATATGTGATACTCATATAATATCAGTTCAACATAGATATAAATATATTGCGGCAAAACAATCAATTTTAATTCTATAAAAACCTCACAAAAGATGAGTAATAGAATCCCTACCTTTCAAGCTTATCAACAATCTTTTAATCCTGGAATCAATTAACGTTAGCTCCATACTCCCTTGATCCTAAGGCGTGCATAAGGACAATTAAAACTAAAGCACAACATACAACTACATTCATAAATAAATCATGTGTAAACCTATCTTACTAGTATGCCATTAAAGCTTTTATATAAATCTCTTTTGAATACCACAGTAAACAATTTTTGTCTTAACACAATATAAAATGTGAACAAGTAATCTATATGTTTTAGTCCCTAATAAGATTCATCAATCACTTAGGATAATATTGGAAAGATTGCAAGACATTAAAGAATTAGGTGGTGAGCAAAGATGGGTTCTTGGTTCAGGTTAGTAGTTGGTATACCATAACAAACTGGCAGATTTACTAGTTTCCAATACAAAAATTGAATAATTCTTAGAAAATAAAATACAACTCCGATTTAGGTTTATGATAGCTCGTTAGAAAGCCTAGGATGCTACTTTTCAAATATGCAAACCAATTCATAAAATTCATTTTAATTTAATCTTAGAATTTCAAGAAATAACCACTGCCCATAGAGGTATTACAAAGTTTAACAATATAAATTTTCTGTCTAGGGCATATACACTTAGACTTCATATATATGCTCCAAAATAGCAACAAACATATACTTAGGTTTAAGAACGCAAATTTGAATAATCCTTTAGTATAAAAGAAAATTTATAAATGAAAGACTAAATTTGTTCATAAGATTCTAACCTCGGATTATGGTTAGTTGGAAGCTTGAAATGGCTTCAAAACAGGTTCCTTTACTTCGGTATGACTGAAATTCTTGCTCAAATGGAGGTGATGGTGGCTGATTTTTATGGCTGCCTTGAAGAAGTTCTCTAAGTATTTTGCTTCAGCAAAGAAATGAGAAGAAGAGTGTGGGAACCGTGGAAGAGAAAGGAAGAAAAGATGAAGTCTTTGAAGAGAAGTGATGGAAACAATTATAGAGGAGACATGTTGAAGCATGTCACGGAGGAAATAAAGAAAATGAGGGTCAAGAGTAGTTGGAAAAGATATCCTTATGTCTCATCTAAAGACTTTAACACACATAATGCCAATATGACATTTTTGAGATTTATTAGAAGTTCTAAGGCTTTTTAGTAATCATACTAAATAAATATAGGAGAATTTTAGCAAACTTAAAAATAGATAAAAGTAAATATTATAAAATAAATTTAAATGAAGCAATTTTTTTTTTATACATTAAAAATTAATTTAATTACCTCAATACCCGTTAGGAGAATAACGGGTGTCACAGCTCTACCCCCCTTAAAGAAATTTCGTCCTCGAAATTTCAATTCTAGCAATACTAGTAAAAATTATGATTCCACTATGATTCCAATTCTGAGTCTAAACCGTTAATGTTGTTTGTCCTCCAAATTTAAGTTATCGTATCTCCACTTATCCCCTTGCATAATAAATCTTACTCCTAAATCCCTCAATGAGAGTATTTCTGACAAGTTTCAACTTATAACACCGTATAATAGTCTAAGAATCTGATCAGGCATACATATTGACCATATCATGATTCCAGTCCTTCATTGTCCATGGACTGTGATTTACAATCACATTTAAGGAGATTGCCAGAGAAATTTTATATACTTCATCTTTAGGTTCCTTTTCCTTTTTGAGTAAGGAAAAGTCAAATATATTTGATTTCATACCTCAACTAATAAACTAAAACATAATCATAAAACATATATCACAAACACTTTTATTCAAAACTATACATTAAACTTACTCATAGAGATATTAAACGGAATCTCAGAGTTGCAAACATACCCGACATATTTTTCATTAAACAGCTATCCTCATGACACAAAAATTCAACCCAAATAATATACTCATATTTCATATGGAATATCCCCATAACTGACTCTGGTACTTCCACATAATATTAACAGAATATTACACATTACAAACATAATACAGATACGTTTCGAGAGTACAAGGCACTCCGTATACCAGCTATCCATATCATGCATGCTTAGAGGATACAAAAACATCGATAAACAAAAGATCGGACCTTAAGAAGGATGCGTTTCGAGAGCATCAAGTACTCCGTATCCAGCCATCCCGGCATTAGGCTCAATGAATCTAAAAGATTTAACAACGACGTACCACAAAAAAACACAGAATACAAGGCAAACGGTTATTCGTAACACACGAAATACGGACACACATGCCTACATGCCAAAGATAAAACAAAAAGATTACAGATGGAGATTCAAATCAATTGGCCGCTCCCGGCTTTCCCTTTCCCATTCAAGCTTGGATGTTGCAGTGTCGGATTCTGGATGTATGATTTGCATTTTATCTATCAATTCCTCAGCTGTTGAAGCAGTGACAAAGATTTGTCTCTCCGATTCTGTAGTGATGTTTTCTTCCACAGCGTAATCTAGAAATTTCAAAAGACCGTCATAAAAACCCTTTACGTTCAGCAGTCCCAAAGGTTTGGAATAAAAGCCCAACAATTGCCCACAAGCAACTATAAATATTTCCTCAAGAGTACCTAGACTACCAGGTAATGCTATAAAAGCATCAGAATTATAGATTATGTCTTTAAAATTTTTAGGGATACTCCTGACTCCTTCTCCCTTACCTATGGCTTCCTTACAAAGGTTTCCTTCAACTGGAATATGAGGCCAAATTCTTACATCAGTAGCGTCGCTAGACCTAGCTGCTAGTGCCATATTTACCATCATTTTTATACTACCACCCCCATAGATTATGTTAATCTTCTTGCGTGCTAGGACTTGCCCTAAGTGATTTGCAGCTTCTAAATAAGCTTTATCTTTTCCAAAGCTGGAACCACAAAAGACACAGACATTCTTTATTTTCTTCGTGGACTGGGAGGTAGACATATTTGGTTTATAGAAGTGGTTGCTTAATGTCTGCTCCACTTAGACTTCGGGTTCTACATAAGTTTTTAAAGATGAGAAATATACAAAAAGGGCTAAAGAGATAGACGAGTAGGTAATGAAAAGGTAATCCAAAGATTTAAACAAAATCTTGTGCGGATAAGAAAGTAAGATAAGGTGATTGATAGTTTACAGAAAATCTGATTCACTTTTTGAAAAAGATTAGACTCTAATTGTATAACTTTTGACAATTGAGAACAATTCGACAGAAGACCCTCATGACACAACTGTAGACTTTTTGACAAATATACACCAAGTCTAGAAATTTAATATAAACGACAAATACTGTAGAACTTTTGAAATTTGAGACACAAATCTTGAAATATCTGGATAAGCTTTTCAAAATTCAAACATATTACTGTACCGTATGTAACGTGTCTGATAAGATAATATATTTTATTATATATATATTTAAGAAAATCATAAATTAAATAAGATATTAACACTTACTGCATCAATCTAATAATCACAATTATTTCAAACACAAAAGCAAATATTCTGAGTAAAAGAAAAACACAAACTGTTGAACATCAGCTAAAACTGCTTCAAATAAGTAAAGACTAAATAACCTTTATAGAGCGATGACTTATTCCCCATCCAGTTTTCTTATGGTTTGGCAAACAGGATCTAGAAATACCATATTCCTGAGGCGTTGTCTTTCTGTATAAAATTTAGGCCAGAGTTTAAAAATAGCTCCTTGAACATATCCACTAGGGTGACCGTGGAGAGGAGGATGGATGCTATCCAAGTTCTCCTTTGAAAGTCCATCCCTACAAAACCTTATTTTATCCTCTCTATTCGTAGACATATAACCAGGTGAAGTACATTTACCGTTACAATTTTGTCTTCCACATTTGTTACAAGTGACCACGATGGCACGAGCTCTTCTTTTCATTGCACTACGACTGGTACCTGTTCCTGGTAAACCGACATCTTGACTAAAGTCACTCGGACGGATTTTCCCCTCTATTAACATTCTCACATCACAAGGGATGCCAAAACGCATAAGAATCCACAACCGAGTAATTCTAGCCTTGTATTTCTTTCTAAGAATCTTTTGGGAGAGTGATGGGAAATACTTTCTCAGGTGTTGGTACTTTGGGTCCATGATGAGATGAAAGAAGAGTAAATAGAAAGGAAAAATTAAGATAGTAAATTGCAGAATCCTAAAATTCCTTCTTCTTTTAGAGAAAAAGAAGAATTTCTAATGAAAAAGAAGAGGATTTGCGATTTAGAGAAAAAATAACAAATTAAGAGAGAAAAAGTGAACTCGGAGAAATAAGGTCTTACGCACAGTAAACGTATATGTAAACAATAATTAAACCACTGTATATGACACGTATAGAGACCACGTGGGAGAGACAGTGTGAATCAAACTGATTTAAGATTTGAACTAGGCCCAAATGTTCTAAGTTGAAAATGGTCAGGTTGTTTCGGGCCTTAACACATTTAGAACAAGTTAAATAACAAACATAAAATTGAAAACCAATTCGTATGAATCTTAAACCCAATTCAAAGCCCACTATAGATAAAGTTAATTATGAACAACAAATCTAATTTAACGACAACAAGGATCTTCCTGAATGATATTTAAAATCATTTCATAACAACATAATCTTCCAGCAACTCGAATAATTTTGTTTTAATCAAAACCTTATTGAACAATGCATACACCCATATGTTATTCATAATACTTAACATCTATCAATGGATTCATCATCATTGCTACCAAGGGTTTAGAATATGACTAACCTTGAAATCAATACGATTTACGTCTTTCAACGTAGACCATATCAACGAACAAAGACACTTGATGTTACTACTTAAGAACATCTACAATCCCCACAATTCTACTTATACAATATATAATTTCCTCATATAACAAAACCTTAAGTAACCAACAGATTCACTGATACACTTAAATACAATGTACGTAACGAAATATTCCAATTTTGAGATTCATGCATTCTAGACTTTACACAGTCTCAATAGACCAAAAGTCTAACATTTATCTCTCTCAAGATTCAATACCATGATTCCCAACTTATATCATATTCCTCAAATATATAGAACTTTTAAGAAAAGTTATTGACACTTATGTGCTCCATCGAATCCACACATAATCATTACTTAGGTTTGAATCAATTACGAAAAATTTGGCATATCTATGTCAAACTTTAAAATCAATAAGTCAAGCCTTATATTTCTTATTGTTTTTCACGAGACAAAAGGCTCTTAAATCCTCGTATCTACACGAATTTCTCATCGTTTATACGAATTAGATATGCTTATAGATCCTAATATTATACGAATCTCTCATAAGCATTCTACTTATAAACTCATTCCATATAATTATCATTCCCTCATAACTATTAATACTTTCCTTCTATGTAATTATTGTACTCATATAACCATTAGTATTTTCATTTTATGGCCTTTCCATGTTACATCCTTCTAGACTGTATAAATCAATGTGAAGGTTCATTTTGATGATGACAATAAAAATTCAGCTTCAAAACCATCTCAAAAATATATTTTTTTAAAGTGGTGCTACACTCCCTAGGTTAACCGAACCTAGGCTCTGATACCAAAAATTCTGTAACGCCCCTATGTGGGGGTTAACAGTTTTTAATGAGATAAAATAAAAATAAATAATAAAAGTAAAACCTTAAAAATAAAATTTGCCCGGGACTTAAATGAAAACTCTCAACTCAAAAATAAAAATATAAACGACAATTAAACCACAGTTTAATGTAGCACCTTAAATTTAATAATATAAACTGTTGTCATCATCATTTTAACCCTCATCACATTGTAATACAGTCACAGAAAGTAACAATTGATGCTTACATTATCATGAAGAACATTCTTTACAATTGAGCAGTCCCAATGTAATATAGTTACATCGCTTCCTCAACTATATTTCTCGTAGCCACCTCACACTTAGTGAGTCCTGAAAAGATATAAACATAAGGGAATGAGCAACACTATGCTCAGTAGAGAAAGCCATTACTCACCTCTATCATTACCACATTAAAATCTGCATGGTTAATAAGTTACATCATATTCCAGATTATGAGGTTTATTATGATCACATCTTATGGATACCGTAGTTAATCATTACCAAGTGTCATAATTACACATTTATACAAATATTACCAATCATCATTGTTCCTAGGTATCCATGTTAAATTGAGTATCACTCAACTCATCGAAACCCAAATGGGCGCACTTGATTACCCTATAAACATTCCAAGGGTGTTCCGGTGAGGGGACATCAAGCCCCGAGTCCTCACCAAATCAATTCCTGTACAGTGTGTTCTGGGACTTTCAACCCAAGGAAGCGTCATCACCTTCCCCCTATTTTACCTTTTAGGGTATTCATGCCCAAGGACGTAACCGTCGCCCTTTTCATGTCTCACAATTTCTCTATATTAAATCATTATTAATAGAGTTAATTTTCCTAACCATGCTTCTCAATTTATAACATGTGTCAATTCATTATGTTCCTCGCCGTACAATACAAGACGAGTCCATGTCATAGTTTCATATGTGATACTCATATAATATCAGTTCAACATAGATATAAATATATTGCGGCAAAACAATCAATTTTAATTCTATAAAAACCTCACAAAAGATGAGTAATAGAATCCCTACCTTTCAAGCTTATCAACAATCTTTTAATCCTGGAATCAATTAACGTTAGCTCCATACTCCCTTGATCCTAAGGCGTGCATAAGGACAATTAAAACTAAAGCACAACATACAACTACATTCATAAATAAATCATGTGTAAACCTATCTTACTAGTATGCCATTAAAGCTTTTATATAAATCTCTTTTGAATACCACAGTAAACAATTTTTGTCTTAACACAATATAAAATGTGAACAAGTAATCTATATGTTTTAGTCCCTAATAAGATTCATCAATCACTTAGGATAATATTGGAAAGATTGCAAGACATTAAAGAATTAGGTGGTGAGCAAAGATGGGTTCTTGGTTCAGGTTAGTAGTTGGTATACCATAACAAACTGGCAGATTTACTAGTTTCCAATACAAAAATTGAATAATTCTTAGAAAATAAAATACAACTCCGATTTAGGTTTATGATAGCTCGTTAGAAAGCCTAGGATGCTACTTTTCAAATATGCAAACCAATTCATAAAATTCATTTTAATTTAATCTTAGAATTTCAAGAAATAACCACTGCCCATAGAGGTATTACAAAGTTTAACAATATAAATTTTCTGTCTAGGGCATATACACTTAGACTTCATATATATGCTCCAAAATAGCAACAAACATATACTTAGGTTTAAGAACGCAAATTTGAATAATCCTTTAGTATAAAAGAAAATTTATAAATGAAAGACTAAATTTGTTCATAAGATTCTAACCTCGGATTATGGTTAGTTGGAAGCTTGAAATGGCTTCAAAACAGGTTCCTTTACTTCGGTATGACTGAAATTCTTGCTCAAATGGAGGTGATGGTGGCTGATTTTTATGGCTGCCTTGAAGAAGTTCTCTAAGTATTTTGCTTCAGCAAAGAAATGAGAAGAAGAGTGTGGGAACCGTGGAAGAGAAAGGAAGAAAAGATGAAGTCTTTGAAGAGAAGTGATGGAAACAATTATAGAGGAGACATGTTGAAGCATGTCACGGAGGAAATAAAGAAAATGAGGGTCAAGAGTAGTTGGAAAAGATATCCTTATGTCTCATCTAAAGACTTTAACACACATAATGCCAATATGACATTTTTGAGATTTATTAGAAGTTCTAAGGCTTTTTAGTAATCATACTAAATAAATATAGGAGAATTTTAGCAAACTTAAAAATAGATAAAAGTAAATATTATAAAATAAATTTAAATGAAGCAATTTTTTTTTATACATTAAAAATTAATTTAATTACCTCAATACCCGTTAGGAGAATAACGGGTGTCACATTTGTGTTTGTAATATAGGCATAGGGACCTTACTGCAACTGTGCTTTGTACATGTAGACAACTTTGTAACTTCTTCCTCTTGGTGAATGAGAACCATATTTTTTCGGCAGTCCTTTCATACTGAGCAAGGATGACAAAGTTGTCATTCACTAAGAGGAAGCAGTTATAAAGTTGTCTACAGGTACAAAGCACAGTTGCAGTAAGGTCCATGTGCCTATATTACGAACACAAAAGTCTTGCAACAAATGAAACCTAAAAACAGAAAGACCAAGAAGGACAATTTTATGAAGTTGCTGGAAAGGAATAACTGCTTCATCAAAAAAATACGTTAGATACTTCACTGGCCCTCAACTATTAGAAACAACTGGGGGGACACGTTCATATCCTACATGATTATTGCTTCCTTCCATTGCTCGTATTTTGAACACTTGATACCATAAGTTTTAATGACTCGCGATTGTTTTTGAGTTCCTCCTAAAAAGTAGCAAGATCTACGAAGGCCTAAAATTATACTATGTTTTTTTTTAGAAAAGGAATTTTAGTAATAAAATTCTCAAGGATGCTAACTGTTGTTGTGCAAGGTACGTGCTTCATTCCATGTACGTGAAACATGTCGTTTCTAAGTGCCTGTCGTTTTCCATTTCGGTGTTATGTTAATGTGCCTGTCGTTTCCTTTATTTTTTCCTTTTTCCCTTTTTTAAAGTCACTTTTACTTTCAAAGCCGTTTGTTTAATTGATCGTGGTTTCTTCACTTAAGTGTTGTATTTCTGCCCTTTTTAAATTTTAATTTTCATTCCATTTTATGGATTTGCCTCTTATATTACTTTCCTCGTGTCATTCTTCTAGTTGTCGTTTAACTTGTTTGTCTAGTTCGTTGTCGTTTCTAAGGTCTCGTGTTGTTTTTCCTGCTTTTTTTTTTTTTTTTTTTTTATCGTCTTCTAATTATTGTCATCTACTATTTTCCGTCTATTGTCAATGTGTGCGTCCTCCCCTATTGTCCTCTTTTTTTATGTCGTTTTTATCATTATTCTCTTTTTTTTTTCAATTTAATTTTCTCTTTTAGCTTACGCTCTGGTTTTTTATTTGCCGGTCGTTTCAACTTTCTTGTCGTTGGTTCTGTATCTTGTTTCCACTTTGCTGTCGTTTTTCTTTTTTAACTTTTCACTTGGTTTTTCTATTTTATATTATAGCATTTCCCCTTTCCTTGTCATTTTGAAATGGATAAATATGTTGGTTGAGAATTGCATGGAAATTCATTGAAAATTAATAAAAAAACTATTCCTTGAAACTTGAACCCAAGACGGAAACAACTGACACATCCACTAAATAATAATTAAGGTTGGCTCAATTAGGGAATTCATTAACAGTTAATTTGCAGATTTGGCCAATTTTTCTTTTCTTTCGATCGAGTTGCATTCGTTCCTTCTGCCGTCCAACCTTTTTTACAAAATTGTGCGATATGCCACAAAAATAGGGAAGAGAACATATCTTGTTTCCACTATGTTGTCGTTTTCAGTTTTAAATTCTCATGTCGTTTTTCCTATTTTATAGATTTCCCTTTTCTTATTGTTTTTAGTTTCCTTCCATTTTCGTTGTTGTCATTGTTGCTGTCCCTGTTGTTTTCAAATTAGAATTTTTTAACCCTCTAACTTTTGATGATGCCTACGTTATCTTGTCCGTTATTGTTATCTGGCATTTGTTGTAATTTATTCATCTGATTCTCGTCTCTCATTTCTCTGTCGTTTCTGCACTTACGGCCTTTTCTACATCATAGACATTTTTAATTATTGTCGTTTTTAAACGTCCCTATCATTTCAAGTTCACCGTTTTCCAACGCGGCAATGTCTTTATCCTGCCGTCAGTTTTTTTGAACATAATAAATTTTTGTTATGGTTTTTTATAAGCCTGTTCATGTTCAATGGTCAATACACAAAGCCAGCACCCACCCTAGAGTATCAAGGAACAAAAATACTATAGCGTATAAGAGTTTTATACTATAGCAAATTTTTACTTTCGGTTGCATACGTGAAATATTTACACTGTAGCAGTTGGAACATATTAGTTCCAACTAGGTTGTCAAACAAAGCTTATTTTTACAACATATGACAACTATTGTCACGAAGGCAGAAAATATTAATCAGTTCTATTATCTTTTTCTTATTCGCTTGAAATTAGTATTAACATCGTATATAATGTGTGTCAGGGTGACCAAGGAGAACAGAGCAGCTGGAATTCTAGACAACTTTGAAGAGGGTGAGAGGTATGCCGAACACAGCCTTAGGAAATTTGTCCGCAACAAGCCCCCTCAGATCATGCCTAACGTCAACAGCTTCTTCTCTGATCCAAACTAAACCAAGACCTGAAATCGGACATTTCTTACTTTTATCATGTAGCTGTCGGTGGCTGCTAAAAATGTATTTGATCAGACAAACGTAGGACAAAAGAATTGTTCCATTGCGAGGGGTTATAATATTTATTTGTTGCAGATTTTCATGTTGTTGATGTATTGTCTCAACCTTGTTGATTGATAAACAACATTTTCTTTTTTTTTTTGAAAGGAATAACAGTGTCTGTTCGAACAACATGTTCCTTTTTTTTGAAAGGAATGACAGTTTCTGTTCGAAATGAGATTTCTCATTTACGTTGATCATCTTTATTTTGTTTGCATTGCCAAAATATTTTTTGTCAAAGATTATGAATTACAAAATATGCCAAAGACAAGCTTGACAACAGTGGAACTGTGTACATTCCCCCGTATGATACTCGTTTTGGATTTCTGATTTTTGTATTATTTGTTAACAAAAAGAAAGTTAAAATATCGAGGAGGAAAAAATTAATATGTGTGAAAATAGAACAAGTGCAAGCATGGTAATCTAAAATCTGTTTGATTTCACTTAAAACTTGTGGTGCGACAAATACGATGGGATTATAATTAAAAGAATTTTTTTCTCTCTGATTCTTCCATTATATATATGTATGATTATGCCTCCTCCTTTTTACCAATCTTTTCAACAAATTACAAGAAAACTGATAAATATTGAGATGAAAAGAGGTCATCCGATCAAGGAAGTGAACGGCCGAGAACAGTGCATGCATCTCACAGACGGAGTCAAGGCTCGTCACCTGACAGGTCTGCAACACTCGGCCAGTGCAGGTCCCATCTTGGTTAGCTATCCAGGGTCGCCTCAGCCAATAGCTTTCGTGCGTGTTGTACGAGTCTCACATTGGAGCATCGGCTGTTCCTGTCCGTCCCACCATCTTTTTTGTTTCTTCTCTAGTAGGATCCCGTGCCAACGAACCCGTGTGAGCATGTTCCTCCAGCAAATCACCTGATGACAAGTGGGCAACAAAAAAAGAGTGTAACTAATGAAATTGTGACATGTGGCAATACGTTGGGAAAAAGGGTTTCGAACCGTTTTGGCGTTTCCATTTGTGGGAAGCAGCATCCCAAACTCATTCACACTTAATATATACACGTTAAAATTGTTGTTTCAATAGTGCATGTCGCTTCTCTAGTTTATGACGTTTTATGTCAATGTCTTTCTCCAAGATGTTGTCGATTATGCAACAGCTCCCCATTTTAATTTAAATGTCTGTTCCCATTTGTTTGTGGTTTTCATGTTTGACATCGTTTTCTTAATCTTTTGTCGTTCATTCATCTTTATTCTTTCTCTTTTTACTTTATTTATTTTTTGCTTTAATCTTTGCCTTCAGCTGCTTGTTGTTTTTAAATTTCTTAGCCTTTTGCTTTCTTGTCCTCGTTGCTCTATTTCTCGTTTAGGGTTCGTAGGTTCGGGATGGTTTGGTTTTGAATTGTAAGTTCTAAACTGATATTTGAAATGTAAAAGTTTAAAACAAGAACTGGTGTTTAAAAAACTATGGTTGATAAAAAAAAAAAGAGAATGAGAACGGTTTTATCCTTAAAATGGTTTAAAATTGCTTGAACTTGTTTGAATTTTGGATATTTAGGTCGGTTTAAAACTGTTTTCATGGTTTAAAACTGCTTTAGTTATTATTTTAACAAGCGTCAATTTAAACCTTCTTCATAGTTTAAAACCACATCTATGGTTCGTAACATACACACTAAACGACGCATTAGTCTTTATTGTATCAACGTTTTTATTTCTCGTGTTGTCTTGACGTTTATTGTAATTTTTAGGTTGCTCTTGCTTTTTCGTTTTATTAATTTTTCCTCTGTTATATAATGTGTATGTTTCCTCATATTACCTTGTTTTTGAGATACTTATGGTTTCTTTATTAATTTGTCGTTTTTGATTCGTGTTGATTTCCTTCACCTTGTCGTTTTTATGTTATTGTCGTTTTGAAGATTATATTGGTTTTAGCTTGGCTTAGCTTTTGTTCTGATGTTCTGTTTGTTGTCGTTTGTGTAAATAACTGGTGTGTCTAAGAAAAAAGATACTGATATGCGAAGAAACAGAAACAAAAAAGTATTACAATAAAGAAATAAATAAATAAATTTGGCGTCGCCCGGACTCGAACCGGAGACCTTCAGTGTGTTAGACTGACGTGATAACCAACTACACCACGACACCGGTGTAGTGAGCAGCCAAGCAATTAAATAATTAGTAGCATTAGACAATATTTGTAAAGAATGATTCTGAAACTAAAAGGAAAAGGCTTTGGAAGTTGGCATATGATTGGATCTGGCTGGCCATTCCAAGATCCTTGGTGGGCTGGTCAATGTTAGAGAACCCTTTTAACGACATTCCGTGTTTTTTGGAAAGTTCAGAAAAAACTTCAAACCTTGCGGGTGTAGAACAGGACTTTTTACCATATTTGAATAGAAATTGCCCTGTTTGTGTTCTGTCTCTTGCCGCCTTCAAATTTCTCTCTCTTCTCTTCTTGTCTTGGAGAAGGTGTCATTCTGTTTTCTCTGAATTGGGCTCATCTCCAACATGGCTTCTTCCTCCACCTTGAGCAGATGGTTAAGGCCTGAGGTACGTATTTCATTTATCCTTTTGTATTGAATCTTTTTTTGTTTGGCTTTGTTATTTGTTGTTGGATCTGAAATCGTTCTGTTTGCTTTGTTCGTTGAATAGACTGCTTATTGTTGCACCAAATATATATATATATATATATATATATATATATATTTTGCTTCATGTGAATTTGGTTGCAGATATACTTTTTTTTTTTTTAATATTTAATACCCCTTATTGTTTGGCAGTTATCTCCTTGAATTGAATGATATATTTCTTAGAACAGAACCATACCTCCTTATAATATAAACATATATATATATATATATATATATATTTATTATTCAAACTTCCTAGTTTTCTGTATGGACATTGTTATTTCAGGAGGTTGATTGGTGAGCTAGCTTTTCTATATATATAAACTGAAATTTCTTGCATTATAAAATTACAATCATCATCTAAAAAACGAAATCTTTGTTTCTGTCAATTTTTCTCGGCTAAAGAGTTGTTTTTTTTTTTTGAGTTATAATTTGTGGTTCTTATAGGTGTATCCACTATTTGCCGCCGTTGGTGTGGCTGTTGGCATTTGCGGCATGCAGCTTGTCAGAAACATAACCACCAACCCTGAAGTCAGGTATTTTAATTTTTTTTATGTACTATTCTATCAATATGATATTTTTTTTTCTCTAGTTCTGGTTGATATGCCCAGTTGTTTAATCATAATTTTAGTTTGTATTTAATGAGAAAAAAATTAGAATCACCCCGGCTTCAAGGCTGAAAAGGAAAAGGAAGCTTGAGAAGGATATCATACAATTGCATCGTTGGTTTTTCCTTTGTTGTCGTTTTATTTGCCTGTCGTTTTCCGTCTTGATAACGTGTCTACGTGTCCCTTTGTTGTTGTTGTTTTTTTTTTTTTTTTTTTAATTTTGATTTTATCCCTTTTACTCCCTATAAAGTCGTTTGATTGATGGGTTGTCGTTTTTAATCAACCTTTTTTACTCTCTTGTCGTCATTCTTGTAGCCGTCGTTTATAATTTTTACTTTTTTTAGTTTTCCCATCGTTTCTTTTATTTTTGTCGTTTATTCTATATAATTTTCCACTTCGTTGTCGTTTTTCTCTTTTAAATTCTATTGCCGCTTTTCCTATTTTTATCGGTCTGCCTTTTCTTATGGTTTTCAATTTATTACCAGTTTTTTTTTGTCGTTTTAATTTAATTTCCTTTTTAAATGTGTACGTTGTCTTTTTCTATTATTTAGAATGTTTAAAATCAAGTCGAAACTTAAATCTGAAACTTAAACACGGTATCAGTTGAAATTTTGAATCTTAAACACTCTCATCTAGGTTTTGCATTTGTTTCAACTCATTCACCAAATTGCCAGTTCTCAACCATTGTCACATATTGTCGTTTTTAAAATTGCATATCGTTTCAAATTCTCATTTTCACTCGTCAATACACAAAACATATAACAGCGTGTTTAGGACTTTGGTTTCAACTCATCCCTTAAAATTGAAAATAGTGTAAAGTACTACAGTGTAAAGCTCTAACACGCTACAATTTTTAAATTTAAAACTTAGGTACAACTAAATTGTCAAAACTCCTGTAACATTTTTCTTGGCTTGAAACAAGCATTAACTTGGGATATTTTATCAGGGTGACCAAGGAGAATAGAGCAGCTGGAATTCTGGAAAACTTTGAAGAAGGTGAGAAGTATTCCCAACACAGCCTCAGGAAATTCGTTCGCAACCAACCCTCTCAGATCATGCCCAACGTCAACAACTTCTTCTCTAATCCAAACTAAACCAAATGCTGAAATTGCAATTTTCTTACTCATTATATTGCATAGCTTTCGGCTGTTGAATCTATATCTGATCAGAGAACATAGACAGAAGATATGATTCTTTGTGAGGGGGTTATGGTATTTATTTTTGTTGCAGATTTTCATGTTGTTAACACTTTGATTTTAAAGTCTCAATAAAATTGAACTATATTTTTATTATCTTTTCATTTTGTTTGAAAAGTTGTGCTTATATTGAAATGATGCATGTTGAGGGTGAGTTCGGCGCCACCGCCGATTAGACAAACTTCGATGGTCGGCTAAACAGCTCGGTAGAACTTCCAGGGAGCAAACTACTCGCCCCGGCGACAATGTGCACTTCATCTGAGGTGCTTCTCAGGGCCTCGCAGCCGCACCCCTGGCGGATTGCCACCTCGGGCTATACACCAGCTCGGGTCGGGTCATTCTCATTCACAAAATGGGCTGTTACTCACCACCACAGGCCAACAAACGGCAAATAACTCACCGTCTGATAGGAGTCAATCCATCGATGGAGGACGTGATACTTGTCACCTACTACCTGACACACATTGATGTGACACCCAGGTTGTGGGCAGAACCCACCTAACACCCGGTCCAAGTGGTAGCCTATAAATAGGATGTATTTATTGTATTCTAGAGAGAGACTCCTTCCCACCTAACAAGCTCCCGTCTTCTGCCGAGCAACCCCTGCCTTGAGCATTGAAGAGCCCTTGTCTATTGACTGACACCTTTCTCTCTTACCTCCGAAGCGTCCCTCTTCTTGTTGCAGGTACGCCCGACCAGGCAGAGGCGAGCTGAGAAAAGCTAGACCTTGCACAGCCGCACGTGGTGTTGATCTGACGCCAAACCACGGTAAGCATCAATATTTTGGCGCTAGAAGGAGGGTGCCTACGCCTTCACTTAGACACCAGCCACCTTACCTCCGAGAGTCGAGATGGTGACTCGAGGGAATGCCAGAGATGATGCTACCTGACAGGAGGGGTCGGGAGAGGCAAGAAATCGACAGTCGAACCCAGGTAAGCCTAGGGGCCACCCCCGGGCCACAAGATCTAGGTCTGGGGGGGAGGGAAGCACGGCTAGGGCTGAACAAGCAGAGGACCCAATTGCTCAAGACCCGATCCTAGAGCTTACAAATGCAGTTCGGATTCTAACTCAGCAGCTCGTGCAGCAGGCCTAACACCAGGCCGCACATGCTCTGCCACCTTCAGCCCTGGCTGACAAGACTGGAGGTCGGGCAGGATGGGATGCAGTCGACCATGAAGAAGCTGATTCCGAGCACTCGAGAGGCTCCATGCGTGGCGCCTCAGCCAATAACAGATTAGTTCAAGAAGGTCGTCTCGGCCCTCAAGCAGCACAGGTTCTGTCACCTCAAGGTTCCCGAGCTTCAGTATTTCACCGACTAGGACGCCAGGGAGAAGCGCGTCAAAATTGCCAGCCCGGGGCCAACGATTGCGTGGAGGGCAGAGTACCCTATAGGGTTAAACTGCCCAAAGACACGAACAGTCTCCAGTTTCGGCCGCTACAACGCCAAATCGATGAAATCCAAAACAACCGCTTCGGCCTAGACGAAGTGGGGGCCTTAGATCCACCTTTTTCGGACACTATAATGTGAGCCCCTATGCCGCCTAAATTCAAGGTTCCACAAATCAAGGCTTATGATGGGACCACAGACACGGACGAGCATGTCGAACTATTCTGAGGACACATGCTCCTTTAGAATGCCAGCGACGAGGCAATGTGCAAGTCCTTTTCGCTAACCCTAACTGGACCCGTTCGGCAATGGTTCCAAAGACTTGAACCATCCTCCATTTCTTCTTTTTGGCAGCTTGTCGATGCCTTCTGGCAGCCTTGTCTACGACGAAAATGCGGAGAAAATAGATTACATATTTGTATGCCGTCAAGCAAGGGGACGGCAACGTCCGAGACTATATTAACCGGTTTACCCAAACAGCTCTGGAGGTCAAGCACGTTGAAGACGAGACCCTCAAGCATATTTTTTTGGAGGGCCTCTAAGACGAAAAACTGACCTGGTCATTGGCCTTCGAACAGCCGAGCACATTTTCGTAGATGCTCAGCTACGCCCAGAGGTACGCCGACGCCGCGGAGTACATGAAAAGCCACAAGGAAGAGGCCGGCCCTAGCGAGACCAAGAAGGACAAGAAGCAAAAGAAGGCGTTGGAGCAAAACAATGCCGAGCAGAATCAGAAGCAAAGGAAAGAAAAGAAACCCGAGAAGCCAAAGATGCCAGCCGGCAAGTTCCAAAGCTACACGTTTTTGGTAGCGACCATCGACGAGGTGCTCACTCAATTGAGTGGCAAGAACCTGCTGGTACCACCACCCAAGCTCATGGGTAGCAAGGTGAAGCGGGATCAAACGAAGTACTGTAAGTTCCATAAAGATGTGGAGCACAACACCCATGAATGCATCCAACTGAAGGACCAAATTGAAAAGCTAGTCCAGGAAGGACATTTACGAGAGTTTGTTGAGCCAGTCATAACCCCAGGCATCGCCTCGGGAAGGAACGATTTGCCGAGCCGAGACGTGTCGAGCCACTCACGAACCGACGTTGGGAACACCTCGGAACCCTTGAACATCGTCCACATGATCTTCAGGGGGCCTGTCACTAGGGACATGTCGAGTAGGCAGCGGTCGTATGTCAGATAAGCTCGGTTGATCGAGCGAGGCAAGTTTATTAATATGTCTAAACATGTTAACAAAATATGCCGCCAACAAGAGGTTTCGATCACATTTACCGAGGAGGAAGCAGACAAACAGATCCATCCGCATAACGAGGCCCTTGTATGCGAACTACATATCGCCAACAACATAGTGCGGCGAGTACTGATTGATAACGACAGCTCCGCTGATATACTCTTCAAGCAAGCTTTTGATAAGCTAATGATCAACAATGCCACCTTGGTTTCGGTCCAGACACCGCTCTACGGCTTCATGGGAGAATGCATCTAAGTAGTAGGAAAGATCAGCCTGCCTGTGACTTTCAGAGAAGGAGCTGCTCGGATCACTCGAGTCATCGACTTTTTTATCATCGACAAGCCTTCTCAGTACAACATCATTATCGACTGCCCGACGCTAAATGCGTTGAAGGCCGTGGTCTTCACATATCATCTGGCTATGAAATTCCCAACAGAGGACGGAGTTAGAGTAATTCACTCATCCCAAAAGGATTCTCGAGCTTGTTACACCAATGCTGTAAGAGCCGCTACAGCTCAGCATCTAAGCGTCTCGGCCATTTATACGGTCGACGAGGCAGATCTGCCTACCGACCTGGTGCCCAAGATGTTGTTTGATCTCGACCCCCGATTGCCCGAGGAAGAGGTAAGAGCCACCCCATTCGAAGACTTGTTGCCGTTCTCTTTGGACCCTGTAAGGCCTGAACGCACCGTCTAACTCGGATTCCAGTTAAGACCTGAGATCCGGGCAGACCTGGAGGGGCTTCTTACCAAATATCGGGACATGTTTGCGTGGTCCCATGAAGATATGCCTGGCATTGACTCGAGTGTAATCTGTCATCAGCTCAACATCTAGCCCGACCACAAGCCAGTGATACAGAAGATGAGAGCTTTTAATCTGAAGAGGTATGTTGCTATAAAAGAAGAAGTCCAAAAGCTCCTCAAGGCGGGTTTCATCAGAGAGGTCAAATATCTAGAGTGGTTGGCAAATGTCGTTCTCGTCAAAAAGGCGAATGGCAAATGGCAGGTCTGCGTTGATTATACCGACTTGAACAAAGCTTGCCCGAAAGATTGCTTTCCACTTCCCGGATAGACCAGCTCGTTGACGCAACTGCCAGCCATGAATTACTGAGCTTCATGGATACCTATTTTGGGTACAATCAGATAAGGATGGCCGAGGAGAATTAGGTAAAGACAACTTTTGTTACCGATCAGGGGTTATACTGCTATGTGCTAATGCCCTTCAGATTGAAGAATGCCGAGGCTACGTACCAACGCCTAGTCAATAAAGTGTTTGCTCAGCTAATTGGCAAAACAATAGAGGTTTACGCGGACGACATGTTAGTAAAGTTTGTCCAAGCAAAGGACCACATGGCCGATCTCCGAGCAAACTTTGACATTCTTTGGGAATATGGGATGAAACTCAACCAGACGAAGTGTGCGTTTGGGGTAAGCTCGGGTAAATTTCTCAGATTTTTGGTCAACCCGTGGGGTATTGAGGTTAACTCAGTAAAGGCCCAACCAATTATTGACATGTATTCTCCTCGGACTATAAAGGATGTGCAAAAGCTCACCGACATGGTAGCGGCTCTCTCGAGATTTGTCTCTCGGGCTACCAACAAATGCCATCCATTTTTTAAGGCGTTTAAGGGGAGGTTTGAGTGGAGCATGGAGTATGAGGAAGCTTTCCAAAACCTAAAGAAATATTTAGCCACGCCCACGTTCCTGTCCAAACCTTTGCCCGGTGTGGTTTTAACTGCCTATCTAGCTGTGTCTGAGAAGGCCGTAAGCTCGGTCCTAGTCTGAGATGAAGATAGAGCCCAAAAGCCTGTCTATTATACCAGCCATGCATTCTAGGTTGTCGAGAAGCGGTATCCTCCACTCGAGAAGCTAGCCTTCGCCTTGATCACTTCAGCTCGCAAGCTGCAGCCATATTTTCAAGGCCACATGATAAAGGTCCCGACCAAGTTTTCTCTCTGGCAAGTTATTCAGAGCCCAAAGATATCAGGCTGGATGGCCAAATGGTCAGCAGAATTTGGTCAGTACGACGTGCATTTCGTGCCGAGGACAGCCATCAAAGCCCAAGCTTTTGCAGACTTCATTGTTGAATTCACGAATGCCAAACAAGCCACATTGTTAGCCAAGAAGGCACCTGTAGAAATGCCAGACGCCCCCAGCTGCAGCGCAGATTACACCACCTCAGGACCAGAATAGAGTCTTTAAGTCGATGGGTCTTCCTGTATGCAAGGTTGATATTAATAAGCCCAGATGGATACAAGGTGATCTACGTGCTCCGATTCGACTTCAAGGCCTCGAACAACAAGGCAGAGTATGAAGCACTTCTAGCCGGACTTCAAATCGCCAGGGATCCACAACCACTCTATGCTTGTCATTCAGCAAGTCACTGAAGGATTCCAAGCTCGAGCAGACTCAATGGCTGCATATTTACAAGAAGTCAAGCAACTGCTAGGGCAATTTAAGTAGATCCCCCGATCGTAGAACTCAGAGGCTGACGCCTTTGCTCGACTAGCTCGGGCCTTGGCGATAGCGACCTTACCTCGGTCCCTATTGAAAGACTTACCGAGCCAAGCATCCACAAGGAAGCCATAAATGTAGCCGAGGAACTCGAGACCACATGGATGGACCCGATCATCTGATACCTGACCACAGTCGAATTGTCCGACGATCGAGAAGAGGCACATCGAATACGCAATAGCTCGGCCTAGTATTCGATTATCGACGAAAGACTATATCAGTAGGGCTATACCGCGTCGTGTTTAAAGTGCGTGGACCTCAAAGAAGCCAAATACCTAATGAAGGAGATCCATGAAGGTTTATGTCGTAATCATTATAGGGGGTGATTGTTGGCCCAAAAGTGTCTTCAACAAGGCTACTACTGGTCGACCATGGAGCAGGACTACAAGGATTTTACGTAGAAATGCCTCAAATGTCAGCAATTCGTAAGAATACCTGGATATCACGCTGAGCCCCTCACTTCAGTAACCTCGGCGTGGCCATTCGCGAAGTGGGCTATCGATCTGATCGGACCCTTTCCCTCGGCCCCATCACAATTCAAGTACTGCATCGTGGTTATAGACTACCTTACGAAATGGGTTGAAGTAGAACCGTATACTAGCATGACCGAAGCTAAATGTATCAATTTTGTGTGAAAGAACATCATTTGTCGGTTTGGAATCCCATACACGATCGTGACCGACAATACCAAACAGTTTGAATCCTTTGGTCTCCTCTGCCTGTGTGTGCAACTCGGCATCAAGAAAGGTTCTCCTCTCCGAGCTACCCCCAGAGCAATGGCCAAGTGGAGGCAGTTAACAAAAAAATCAAGAATAACTTGAAGAAAAAGCTCGAGGGCCTTAAGGGGGCATGGATTGACGAGCTCCCACAAGTGCTCTGGGCCTACCACACAACAGCCCTGACAGCTACCGGGGAGACTCTGTTCTCCCTCGTGTATGGGGCAGAGGCTGTCATCCCGGCCGAAATGGGGTTGCCTAGCTTTAAAATTAAACACTATGAGGAGGTCAAGAATGCTGAGGTCATGATGTCCGGGCTTAACCTGCTCGAAGAAAAAAGAAACCAGGTAGCAATCCATAATGCAGCTTGGAATCAGGTGGTAGCTCGGTATTACAACAAGCGGGTCCAACCGAGAAGCTTTAAGATCGGGGATTTGGTACTAAAGAAGGTCACGGTTCAGCAGCCCAGTTTGGGGTCTTTTAGTCTAAAATGCGATGGGCTGTATAGGGTCATCCGCATCGTTCGTTCGGGCACGTACAACTTATCTGTCATGGAGGAAAACCAGCTCGGTCATCCTTAGAATGTGAGCTATTAAAAAGATTCTTTTGTTAACATCGAAGCTAGAAACCTTTTTTGACCTCTGGCCAAAATTCTTTTGTAACTAGGCCTATTGAATAAGGCTAGAATGTAAATACTACACATCAATGAAATATAAATTTCCTACACCATTCTGTTGAGTAATGCGTTTGAGGGAAATAAACAGACCCGATAGGGATGCCATAACTCCAGCTCGGAGGACTAGACAACAACTCCCAATGAGGAAGAGTCATCCTAATTAAACAGACTGGGGGGCTGATTGGCACTTCACCGATCCTAAGTCTATCACCATATAGACCACCCAGTGAGTCGCTCGGCACAACTATGTGCCCGACGAGTCCTACACTTGCAAAGTTTCCTTAAACTTAGACAAGTCTAGGGGGCAACAGGATAAGGGTATCCACACGCTGTTGTGCTCTGCCCGATCGAGAAAACGGGCACACAATCCCTGCTCAGATTAACTGAGTAAACAGGGATGCCCTACTCGGATGAACTTGGTAGTTATCGAGATAATATACTCGATTTCATTCTTAATCAAAAAAATAAAAGCTTGGAAAACTATTGTCTAGGAGTGCCCCTCCCGAGGAGCATCCAACTTGGTTCGAATTCTAAATTCGATTAAGAGACCGAGGTCTACTTTGACTCGGCGAAACGAAGGCCTAACTATGTTTCTGAGAAACCTCACCCTGAAATATGAACACATTTTCTCGAGAACAATCGTACTTGAAAAATATCAAAAACACGGTACACAAAAATCTGAGAAGCGAAGAACACAGAAAATACATTTCATTTATAGTGGTGGGGAGGTACAATTAACTAGGCACCTCCCAAGCTCGAACAAATAACAAAAACAAAAACAAAATGGCCTAGGCCCCAACAGCGCCTTCCTCGCCTCCACCGCCAGCAGTGCTCTTCTCGTCTTCATCGCCATCCATTACGACAACCTCCTCGCCATGCTGTTGCTGAGCAACGCCCTGCACTGGCTCGACTATGAGCGGCCAGTCAAAGCTTTTAGCCTTCGGGTGCTGCCGGATAAGATGATCTCAGAGGTCTGTCATGCCGAAGTAGTAGTAGTCAGCGTACTCCAGAGACGCCTTGAATTCCTCCACGGCTTGTGCTAGACGGCTGGGGAGCTCGTCCAAAAATCACTGGTGCTCGGCCTGTAGAGCCACAGCTGCCCCTTGAGCCGAGCAGTCTCATCCTTCGCCTCTCTGGCCTCCCTCCAGGCCTCCTCGGCCTCCACCTTAGCTTGAGCAGCGTCCTCCTTGGCCTTCCGAGCTTCCTCCTCGACTTGATAAAGAGAGTTCTTGACTTGGTCTAACTCGATGTTCTTAGCACCGAGCTTCCTCTCGACCTCCAACTTGCTGAAGAAGGTCTTCTTATGCCTCTATTTCTCCTTGTTGAAGTCCTTCATCTCGGTTGAGTAGGCCATGTGCAAGATGGCACTTGTTTGAGGATAACAATACTCAGTGCTATGTGGAAGGAAAGATAGTCAAGAGGCTTGAGTTAGACAAGCACTTACCTTGGCGGCGGAGTGGAAAGCCGCATTGGACAAGCTCTAAAAATCCTCCCCTTGGAGGATCACCAAGAAGTCTTCCTGGGGCATTACGTCCCCGAGACGCTCCAGGATGATTTGGCGATAGTTTGGACGACTCTTCTAGGGGTCTTGCGAAGACGCCACGGCTGTGTCGTCGATGGGTGTCTCCTCTGATGAAGCCCTGGTCCTTGGAGGCTGGGGTGGTGACTCTTGGACTGTGACAGTTACCTGCTTGAGTCAGAGAGGAAGCTCCATCCTCAGAGTCCGCTTACGCTTCCTCCTGACCTCCACGGTTTTGCCTTTATGTTTCCTAAGGCTCTCCATAAGAGCTCGTCTCTCAGCAACAGTGCTTGGCCGTGAAGACATCTCTGCAAGACAAAATTCTCAAGTCAAAATCAGGTCAGCACGGATATAAAAAATAATAATAATAAAAATAAAAACTCAGGATTGACCTCCGATCTAGAGCTGGCGAGACGGGTTAATAAGCCAAATCACGTCCTCGAGGTCCTCGTCCGCCACGGGTGGCCTCCTTATTGAAGGAGCCACCCGACGAGTCCTCGAAGCGGGATGATGATGGCTCCCTCATCAGCCACCCGGATTAGGAAGTGCTCGGCCCTGGGACGTCCGCGGCGCTAGGCCTGGCGATTGTCACCTGCCTGGCTGACTGGGTAGGGTGGATTGGTGGGGGATTTATTTTGCTGGGTTCCCCAAACCAGCCATAACTGGAAAGAGTGTCTTTCCTAAGCAGGAAGGACTGCTGCCTGGTCGCTTCCGGCTTCTCAAACAGGTCTTCAACCGCCCTGATCACATAACTCAACGACTAAGGCCTCTTAGACCACACGTGCCCTTGTTCGAACGACATTGGCACATGCTAGTCACCAGGGACGGCCTCACCGGTTTGAGCTAAGTAATTGCCCTTGACATAGAACCACTCGTACTTCCAGAGTTTATCCGAGTCGAGGTTGCCTAAAATAAAATCTTTCCTAAAGCCGGTGACATAATACCACCCGGACTGTCGAGAAAGCTTCTTCATCTTGTACACTTGTTTAAATTCTTCTAACGGCATCTCGGTTGCCCAGTGGTACCTCCATAATACATACATCCCAATGAGTGACCTGTAACTGTTCGGGTTTACCTGAGCCGAGCACACGTTAAAATCATTGAGTGCCCTGCGGAGGAATAGATGGAATGGGAGGCACAACCCAGCCCTGAAAAACTCGACGTAGAGCGTTATGTATCCCTCTGGCGGCTCCAGTGGCGAATCGTTCTCCTCGGGCACAATAAGGATCACGTCATCCGGGATGCTAAACTTGGCACGTAAATCCTCCAACCGAGACTCCGTTATAGCGCTGGTGTAGGCCGCACCTGAGGTCTGCCCGGGTCGGGTCACCCTGTACGCAGTCACCCCCCGAACTCGTGATTCGAACTCGTTCGTCATCTTCTATCTCAGGCTGCTCTGCCTTCTCCACCTCCTTGGCCGTCTGCTCTTCATCGAAAATGTTCGCTGTAATCACGCCTGTAACTTGGACCGGGGCCCTAGAATTCTGAGCGAATGTGCTCAAAACGTTGTTTGTTGCCTGAAGCTTGGCTCTTTCCCGGGCAGTAACTAGGGAGGAGCCCGCAGTCACCGCCCCGATGTAAGGGTCCTCGTCCCTACATGGCCTAATCGATCTCTCCCCGTCCAACAGGTTGAGAAACTCATGCTCAGGGACCGTCTGGGAGTCGACCCTCAAAATTTGTTCGAGTCGGCCGACCCTGTCCCGCTTTGGGGACTTATTCTCGACGTCGGCTTGAACGGTAGATGAACTGCCCTCCAGACTGCTTTTCGATTAGGAAATGTCTATATTCAGGGAATCTGTGATGTCGTTCATTTTCGTACTCCTTGAAAAATTACCTGATCGAGCTGTGGTACCTTGGAAACGTAAAGTCTTATGGTAAATAACTACAGCTCGGCAGCTAAGAACTCTTCGGGTGTGAAATCTGACTTCAGTCGCATGAAATTGACAGAAAGAAAGGCCCTATTTATAGCTGTTTTAGGCAAAAATTTTGGGCATGAAAAACAAAAAGGTGCTATGATTACGCTTGTCAAGCGACGCAGTCGATCGCGGAGCGACACGTGTCCCCTGGTTGATCCGCGCGACATTTCATCTCACCCCTCTTTAGAGTGCCGTTTGATCTTCTTTTTTCTAGTCGACCCCACCCACTCGGCGTAGTCCACCCGGCCGAACATTGACCAGGTGAACTGGGGGGCTAATGTTGAGGGTGAGCTCAGCGCCACCACCAAGGAGACAAACTTCGGTGGTCGGCTAAACAGTTCGGCAGAGCTTCCAGGGAGCAAACTACTTGCCCCGGTGACAACGTACACTTCGTCTGGGGTGCTTCTCAAGGCCCCGTAGCAGAACCCCTGGCAGGTTGCCACCTCGGGCTATGGACCATCTCGGGTCTGGTCATTCTCATTCACAAAGTGGGCTGCTACTCGCCACCACAGGCCAACAAACGGCAAATAACTCACCATCCGATGGGAGTCAATCCATCGACAGGGGACGTGATACTTGTCACTTACTGTCTGACACACATTGATGTGACACCCAAGTTATAGGCAAAACCCACCTAACACTTGGTCCAAGTGGTAGCCTATAAATAGGATGCATTTATTGCATTCTAGAGGGAGAGACTCCTTCCCACCTAATAAGCTCCCGTCCTCTGTCGAGCAACTCCTGCCTTGAGCATCGGAGAACCCTTGTCCATTAACTGACACCTTTCTCTCTTACCTCTGAAGCGTCCCTTCTCTTATTGTAGGTACACCTGACCAGGCAGAGGCGAGCCGAGAAGAGCTAGACCGTGCGCAGCCGCACGTGGTGTTGAACCGATGCCGGACCACAGTAAGCATCAACAATGCACAAAAATTTTCTTTCGAAGATTGTAAATTGCTTTCTCATGGATCATTATTTTGGATTATCAGATTATGTACTTTTCGGATCTCTATACAGCTACAAATTCTCTGGACTCCTTGATATTCACAGGTCGTCTTCAAAGCATTGAAGACGACACACCCTCGTTTATGCAACACTGCAATGCCGCTCTCTAGGCGCTTCTTTGCTCCCTTTATATGTCGTTTTAAATGATGCATGTCGTTTCTTTAATTTTTTTTTTTTTTTTCTGCTTCTTGTTTATGAATGCGTTGTTTGACAAGTCAGTTCGAACCACGGTCTGAACTACTATCTCGGTAATAAATAGTATAAAACTATCATATACTTTAGTAATAATAAAAAGTTGTTATAGTATAAAACTCTCATATAGTATAATAAAAATAGTTCTAACTAATAGTTTTAATTACCCTACCAAACACCAAGAAGTTTTTTTTCTAGACTTTGTTGTTTACGTAATTCTCTTTCATCTTTAGCGTGAATGTCTTTCCCCCTTTATTGTCGCTTCTCTGTTATTTTTTGTTTATTTTATTTACTCTCTCTTTTTTATTTTTACTTTAATCTTCGGTTTCAATTTGTCGTATCGTTCTCCGTTATTTGTTGGACATATGGTCCATCACTTCATTGTCGTTTCACCTTTGTTATCAATTTCAATCCACCCATCATTTTTTTATAACTGTGTTTATTGTCGTTTTCCATTTTGATGTCGTTTTCACGCTGTTATCGTTTTGCGTTTAAAGTTCTGCGGTTTTTGGTTTTGTTGTTGTTTATGCAATTAACTGTCGTTTTTAGTCCACCCACCATTTACCTCCTTTTGTTGTCGGTTTTCACGGTATTGTCGTTTTGCATCCCATTTGGTTGTCGTTTATGACATTAAGTGTCGTTTTTATTGTGTCTTCGCTCCCGTTATTCCATCTCATGTTGTTTTCCACACTCTTGCCGTTTGCTAATTTTGTTTCTGAGTCTGTTGTCGTGTTCTAAAATTTGTTCTTTACCTAATAGGTTCAAAATCAAATGTTTCAATTTTGTCATTTTTAATGTTCACTCTTCTATAATTTTTTAATCTAGATGGTGGGTTTTTTCTTCACGGACCAAAGACAAATATATAAACCGCCGTGAAAACTGAAAACTATGTACTTTCCCTTGGATTCTCTCTTTGGAGTATACTCTTCAGGCTACGTCCACACAATTGCAAATTCTCTGTTATATCTGAACTCCTTCACGAGGTCTATATATATATATATATATATAAACGTTAAGATAATAAAATATTATTATCTCAATAAAGCTTTATCCCCATGTTCTCACATGGTAATGTTATTTACATTTTTTTTTTGTAATGTTATTTACATTTCCTTCCTTAAAATGGTCCATATCAATATTTTTCTTTCCCACTAAAGAATAAAAGACAGAATAAAGTGTTCAAAATGACTTTCACGCATCTGCGCACAACCACCGAGATGCTGTCTGTACTCACTTTACATTATTATCCAGTCTTCACTTTTTGTTCTGGCCAATACAGAAACTACATTGTCCTATTCCTCAATGCCTTGACAACTCGCCCACTCGATGACATTTGCTTTTGGGATTGACCCTTTTTCACAGGCACTCACAAAAGAGAAGTGCCCACTAAATTGATTCTTCAAATCATGGGGGTATATTCCTGAGAGAAAATGGAATCTATTGGGCCCACAACTTTGATACATTGAAATTTATGTAAGCATAGAAAATGAGTATTAACAATGTTGTTATTTGTAAACTAATAGGAAAATGTGATTGCTATTATGATTCCAAATATTGTTCTCATTGCTGACAAAAACTAATTTAAGTGTAAAAACTAATTGTACATGTTGGTGTAGTAGTCATTCCTAATCTAAAGTTTATAACAGGAGTTTTTAAAGTCTAAACTGTAATATCATTAGTGATAGAGAGGCTCTTTTTGTCAATTGTCAGTAGTACTAGTACTTGTGTCTTCTAAGGATGCAGCGTAGTTTCACCCTTCAAATATCGCCCTTTACAAAATTGCAAGTCAGTTTCTTTTTGCTTGGTCTCTACTGACGTACTCAAGATAAATCATCACGGCAGTTTCTCCCTGATGATCTCCGCAAGAATTCTGCGACCAAGTTCGAGAATGAAGAAGAATTATCCTTGAGTAACCGAGCGGGGCAGTCATATTCCACAATCTTGCCTGCATGACTCAGAATTGTTAGAATGAAAGTCTTAAAATCAAAACGCCACAAAGTAACACTCAAAATGGATTTTTTTTTTTTCCACATGGTTTCTTAGCTTACCATCATCCAAGACCAGGACCAAGTCATTGTCAATAACGGTGGGGATTCTGTGAGCCACTGTAATGACTGTACATCCACTAGTTTCTTCTCTTATCGTCTCCTGAATCACATTATCCGTTGCCGAGTCAATAGAAGCTGTTGCCTCATCCAATACAAGAATTCTTCTCCTCTTCAGGAGCACCCTGGCCAGGCAAACAAGCTGCCTTTGTCCCACACTCCAGTTCTCCCCATCTTCAGCAACTGCAAGACATTGAAGATTTCACAATTAGTTTACAAAAAAGTCTGAATTAGAAAATAAAAAAAAAGTTTAGTTTATCATATATTAACTAGATTTCCATACCAGGAGCATCAAGAAGCCTTTGATCCTGCCTCACTATATCCGTCAGTCGACACTTGCTCAGAACCTGAAATGAAAAAGGGGATTTAGTAAAAGATATAATCATAATTAACTTTGTGAATAAACAGGAGTTTTTTTTTGTGGTTATTCCAACCTCCCAGATTTCTTGGTCTGAGTGCTCTTGCAAAGGGTCCAAATTAGTCCTCATGGTTCCTTGAAACAAAGTCGGGCCTTGTGGAATGATGCCTAGTCTGGACCTTAAATCCTGCAACCCCATTTTACTAATGTCAACTCCATCGATCAGAATCCTTCCTCCTGAGGCCTCCACAAGTCTGAATAGAGCTTGGATCAAAGTGGATTTTCCACTCCCTGTTCGGCCCACAATTCCAATCTTCTTACTTGCAGGGAAAGTACATGTAATCCCTTTGAGAATCATAGGCAAAGAAGGATTGTATTGGACATGAAGGTTGTCGAGTTCAATCCTTCCGTCTGTTGGCCACTCAGTGTTTGGCCGACAATCTTCGATAATGTGCGGTGCCTCACTTGGTACATTAGTGAATTGAAGAATTCTCTCAACTGAGATCATCTTGTTCTCAACATTGCATAAGTTCCATATTACCCATGCCTGCAAAACATTTAGGTTCAAACCATAGGTTGCCGCTAATCCTGCCAAACCTGAGATTGGATCAAACATTACATAAGTTCATAATACAAATTTGGGATTGCCATTTTTGTATAAACTTTTCTCAAAAGCTTCATGTTCTCAAATGTTTCATTATCCCTCGTAGTTAACATTTTAGTTGTTGGCCTAATATAAGGGATAAAGAGGGGCCTTACTTGGGTCAATGGCTGATCTTGGCAAGGTGACCAGAATGATGAGAACAAGGAAGAAAACAAGGTTGAAGAGAAAATTTATCCGAACAGAAAGCCACTCCATGGTGGCAGAATTGTGAAATGCTACGCGAGAATAGTCATCTATGAGGCTCAAAGCTTTCATCAGGAATCGGTCTTCCTGTTTGAAACAGCGTATTGTTGCTGCCCCTGCAATAGATTCCGAAAAGTGATGCAGGACCGGAGACTTTCGAATTCCAACCATCCTGGCTAGTTCTCTTGCAGTGGGGATGTAATATGCCTGTAAACGTAGTTGACAACAGTTAATCTCCGGATAATTTTTTCTAAAAAAAGAAACCTTCTTTCTAACCAATTGTTGAACATATCATTTGTTATTCTAGGATATTCATTTTAAGTTGATAATGCAAAACAGGTCTTTTCTTCTTTGTCTCACCTGATACCATATAGAGATTCCAAGCACAACCAGGAAAAGAAGGAAGATTTGCCAGGCAACCTGGGACATGAGGATGATTATGCTCAATAGTTGGATAAGTGCAAAGGCCAATCCAGCTAATCTGTACGGAATATCTGTATCTAGTGTGCTTTGATCTGTAGAAGACTGCACGGATAATTGAGAAGAAAATGCGTGTTATGAACTTGGAATATAACCTTTCAAACGTTAATCTATTGCAAACAAATGATATATACGAAAACACCAACCCTGCTGAGGATTCGACTTGAAGGTGTGGAATCGAAAAAACGAAATGGGGGCACGGAAAATCGATTCGATCATTCCATGGAACAGACGCTGAGCCGTCTCAATCGCTATGGTTGCTAGCAAAACAGCCCTTCCCAATATGAAAATGGAGCTCCCACCAGATAACAAGATAAAAATCCCTATCCACTGCTTGTTACTGACCCTGCCTTCCTTCTCTGTAGCCCAAGCAATCCAGTAATTGCTGCCCATTTGTAGTCCCTGAAAGAGGACTTGACAGAGAAGGATAACAGGAACAAGAGCTCCTCCATAAGCTGAAGTGATAAAAGTTGAGTAAACACTCCATTTCACTCGACCGGTTTCTGCTTCTTCCTCTTGGGATTTCTCCAGAAGCTTGCCATTTTCTACAGGCTCTCTAAACCAGTCCTCCGCTACTTCTATTTGGTTCTTTCTACACGGAACGCTGGTGAAGGAATCGTCTTGTTGGCATGTGTTGACATGGGTTAGTGACTTTCTGTGAGCAGCCATTTGGCTAATAAGTTCACCACTCATGTCTGCAATAAGATCTTGGTACCTTCCTGACTGCGCAATCCGACCATCTTTCATTACCTGATGGTAAATGCAAGTCACGAACAAGATAAGAACAAATTTCCTCTCAGCTTATGAAAAAAAAAAAAAAAGGACAAGAATTTCAATGACTTACCAAGACAAGATCTGCTGCCTCTAAAAATTCCAACTGATGTGTCGCATAAACTACAGTCTTCTGTGACAAGAGTTGCAAAAGACATTTCTGCACCCCCCAAAAAAAAGAAATAAAAAAACTTCTCATAAATTAAGTCCATTTATTAGAAAATAAAAAAAAACAAAAAACACTAGATAACAAAGATGTTTCTTGCCTTGAACAAGTGGGTTCCTGTATGTGCATCAACAGCACTAAAAGGATCATCCAGGAAGTAAACATCAGAATCACTGTAGACGGCTCTTGCCAGTTGAATTCTCTGCTTTTGTCCTCCACTCAAGTTCATCCCTCTCTCTCCCACCACTGTCAAATCTCCCCCTCCCCACATCTTGATATCCCGGTCGAGAGCACAAGCTTCCAAAACCCGCTCATAATAGTCCTTATCCATTTTCTTGCCAAACAACACATTCTCCCTGATGGTGCCAGCTTGAATCCAAGCACTCTGAGGAACATAAGCTTTTGAACCATAAGTTTTCATTCCCATCCCAGAAATCCTAGGAAGCTCACCGATCATTCCATAAAGCAGGCTTGATTTTCCCGACCCAACAGACCCACAAACCGCAACCTTGAACCCTTTCATTATCTTCAACTTCGCTGTGATTTTAATAGTTGGTCTCTTCAAATCTTGATCACTTGTCTCCCAAGCATATGTCCCTTTCTCAACCTCTATTGCAACATCTGATGAATTTGAAGAATGATAAGGCAAAAGCTTCTTCCTATCTTCTTTGATAAACTCATGGACTCGGTCCAACGAAACCTTGGTTTGAGCAATCATGGAAATGAGTTCAGGAAGATTATAAATGGGCTCTTGAAGAATTCTAAACGTGGCCAAAGCCGAGAGGACTGTACCGGCCGTCAATGGAGTGTTCAACATAACGCAAACACCAAAAGTAACAACTGAAACTAGAGTTGGTGAAGCCCAAAAGAGAAAAGCCACAGCTGAGCAAGTGTAGAGGTACCTCTTAAGCCAACTCCTCTCAGCATCCCTAAGCTTAAGGATTCTCTTCAAGAAAGTTGGCTCCCACGCGTGGAGCTTCAAGACCCTCATGCTCTTCAGTGTCTCTGATGTCACCTTGATTCTTGAGTCCTTGGCCTCCATTATCTTGGAATGAAGACCCTCTTGCATATTGGCCAAAGGGGTGTTGCAAACCATGACCATGACTGTGGCCAAAAGCGCAGCCGCAGAAGGCACGGCGCCCAAGTTCCTGTAAAGGATTATTAGAGCTAACAAGACTTGGAGTGGAAGCAACCAAACTCCATGGATGTACCAGCAGCAATCTCCAATTCTCTCCGCATCAACATTGATTAAATTTATAATTTTGCCATTGCTTGGGCCAGAGCACTTAATTGATATGGACTTGTTATAAATGTGTACTGTTAGCGCAGCTCTTACTCTAACACCAATACGATGAGCACCAAAATACCATTGTCTTTGTGTCAGTGACTCCACTGTCTTTGCAAAGAAGAAGAAAAAAGCCAGTAATAGTCCGTACCGAACACTCGAAGCTTCACGCTTTTCCAACAGGTAATTCACAAAGTTTGTGATTAGTAAAGGACCCGTGTATGACGCAGCAGTATTTAGTCCTACAAAAGTAAATAAAACGTTCAGATTAAACAGAAATCAGACACAAATAAGAGAGTCTAAAAATTATGAAAAGTGATTAACTAATTACCAGCAAAAAAAGCATTTTCGGCCATGGACTTCCACACAGCTTGCAGTATGGCTTTGGCTAAAGAAGGCTCTTCAAACTTCTGATTCCGAAGTGAATCTTCCAACAACATGGAAGCATTTTCTGATCTTTCTGTTTGAGGAACAGAAGGAATGTGAGGCAATTCAAGCTTTTGGGACCTGCCAATTTTGAAAAGTGGATTCAGCCATTGGAATGTGAGTCCGCTCCAAATTCCAGCTTTACTAAAATCCCCATTTTCCTCTTCCTCTTCTTCTCCTTCTTCTTGATGAAGAAAAGGGTGTTGAAAATCACCAACAATACCATCATTATTACGGCTCTTGACATGTCTAAGAGCGTTGAAGGAGAGAAGTAGAGACAAAGGAAACGACGCCAAATCAACAACGTTTGCACGTGGGAGAATGTCCGGTATAATAAGATGGCTGCTGAGTGATTTAAAGCGTGCAATGATGAAAAGAGTGAGACAAAACAAATCGAGAAGTGTAGAGAAGACCCACCAAAGGATTAAGACCCAAGGAGGAGAACAACAACAGTAAGAAACAAACGTGGCCAAAAACCATGTAGCGGACGAAAACAGGGCTCTCCAAACGAAAACCCCACGATTCCAATGCTCAATGAAACCAAGACCTAGATACGAAACTGAGATTACAGCATTGGAAATCACTGTGAACAGGGAAAAACCACTGTGATTGTAATTTCGCGCGTTGTTGTGAGTATTTTGCCTGTTAATGTTGTCACTTGTTCTCTTGTCTCTCGAAATGTCGATTAAAACCCATGTTAGCAAAGCCACGAAGAAAACAACGTCCAAAATCTCGACAGAAATGTCCATCTTTTTTGAGGGTGTTGAAGAAGAAGAATAACTTCTGGAATACTGGAGTTTAGTTCGAGGATAAGTAAAACAGAAACTCCATGGCTGCGAAAGAGAAAAAGGCTTGTTGTAAATCTCTCATTAATGGCGATACGATCATATCTCAAAGACTAAAATAAATTGGAAAGGAACAAAACAAAACAAATTGTGTTTGTATATATATATATATATTTGTGTGGATTTGTGTATATATAACTAGAAAGGAGAGAGAACTGGAGGTGGTAGAGAAGCGAGAGAACCTGTTGAGGCACGAACAATGACGTACGTGGCTGTTTTGAGGGTGGTGACGAGGAAGGTTGAATGCTTACACATATTGTATTAATATTCTATTTTGATTTCATTCTAGGATATAATAATAATTAATTAATAATAATAATAAATGGTTACGGACATATCTAAGCATTAAAACCACCGCACCCAACTTATCCAAAAATAAAAAAATCTCTTACTCTTAAATTCAATAATAATAATAATAATAATAATAATAATAATAACAACAATTAAAATATTGTAGTATGGTATTTACAATCTTTGTTTTGGTCTTCTTAAAGGATAATATTTTTAACTTTTAAATCATAACGATATATATGTATATATATATATATATATTTTTTTTTAACTTAGAGGTGAGAGAATTTGAAGACTTTTTATTTTTTTCGCTAAATGTAGATTTAAGTAGAACTTTGTATTATGGTATAAAAAGATACTCTAGGTTTTGAGATATTAAGTTAATTTTGTCAAGTGTATCTCAATGATATACTATTTTTTATACCCTAAAAAATTGTGTACAATTTTAAGGCAATTTCTTTATAGTCGGAACCCAAAATAGATACCTTGTATTTTTGTAGAAAAAAATGACTTCAAACAAATTTAATGATAAAAAAAAAACTACCTACAAGTCTCTTAAATTTCAGCAATTGATATTAAAAGATTTATTCATATATATGAAATATAAAATGGGGACCAGAATCTTAACAGTCGATGCAGCTGTTAATTTTTACTTTTATTATGGGGCAAAAGGGGACCAGAATCTCACAACACAACCTCTCTCTTTCTTTGTCTTATGGATTTCAACGTGTCAATTTTTACAGGCTGTGTCTTCATGTATGTCTTCATTTTTTTTTTTTTTTCGGGGAGTAATGTATGACTTCATTTTAAGGACACTGATCCTTTTTTTGGCCCAAAAAAGAACTTAAAGTAGAAAAAATAAATATATGATAAACACACTGAGATCCCCTTCTGCCTTTTGATTCCTCAAAACTGTAGTAATTCCTGGTTCATTCACATTAATTATATGTCTCCATTATGTCAACAAAGGTACGAAATTAGAGCCCCATAATGTTTGTATCATTGGAATGATTGAATAGTATTTTTTGTTATTTTGGCGTGAATTTTGAAATGATTGAACTTACGTAAAGAAGGAGAGATTCTGACTTTCACCTTCCTGATTCCATAAAATCCATTTAGAAAAAAAAAATCCAACTAAACTCAGAACAAAAAAAAAATTCCAATTAATTCATTTTTGCCTATTATTTTTGGGAAAGATATATCATGTTTACCTCCTTACCAAAAAAAAAAAAAAAAAGACCCCTGTTTTATTTCTTGGATGTTGAATATTATTTTGTTTTCTTGGCTTCGACAAGAGAAGGAAAAAAAAAATTGAATCCCATTTATTTCTCCTTCTCTTTTTTGGAAAATAATCGCAACTTTTTTTTAGGCTATACATTTCCATGTAAGTAAATGAACAGAATATCATGTAATGGCCATAAAAGATACTCCATTAATTGTACATCACAATAATATGGTATACATTTCCGTACTTTTTCTAAAATTTTAATACAATTTCAAACTACCACGTTTTAATCAAATTATACATATTCTTTTAATTCTACCATAATGTGATCTAAAACTCTTGCCATTTTGAAATAGGTATTTTCTTGGTCCTTCTACCACGTAGCATAAAAATAATGTAGTAATAATAATAGTAAATCTAAGTGAGAATCATGGCCTCCTGATTAATTGACCCATCAATTACAACTTTAAATAGTATAAAACTTTTAATAATAAAAAAAAATATTACTATTAGTAATCAAAGCAATAAGCAACAAGAAATAGAGAAAAAATTACACATAAGATTTACGTGAAAAAACCCTAATGAAGGGTGAAAAAACCACGGGCAGAGGAGAAGCAATCCACTAATCATAAAACAGAAATTACAACGGTATTTAGAGCACTCAAATACAAAAATTCACTCACTCAATCACTCATAAACTTACAAGACTGAGTTCTCTGTATCACTCTCAATACTATGATCTCTATGAAATTTTGTGACTCTTTGTGACTCTCTAATGTGTCTCTCTGTGTAAACTATGGAGAATATGACATATTTATATGTATGGGGACTCAAACCTAGCCCAAAATAACCCAAAAACGCGTAAAAATACGAAACACACGATCAGGCCGTATCGGAGCACCGCGGCGCTGGTTTCTTCGAATTGGAGAGCCGTGGCGCTGCTTTCAAGCGCCGCGGCCCTACCTTTCTACCTTTGCCTTTGAGTGAGTTTTGGGTCACAAAATAACAATCTCCACCTTGACACAAAATCCACCATAAAGAACTCCAACATGTGATTAACCAAATTGTCCACCTCTTTCACAAAGCCCCAACGGGCAATTAACCGGTACAAGCATGAACTTCAACCAAGTTCAAGCAATGCTCAAACTTAACTGTAGGTAACGGCTTAGTCATCATATCAGCAGGATTATCATGTGTATTGATTTGCTCACAACAATATCATTACGAGCAACAATATCACGAACAAAGTAATAACGAACGTCAATGTGCTTCGTCCTCTCATGAAACATTTGATCTTTAGTGAGAAAAATAGCACTCTAACTGTCACACATCACCATAGAAGTCTGCAAGTCTTCACTGAGTTCTCCAAATAGGCCTTTCAACCAAATAGTTTTTTTGAAAGCCTCTGTAATAGCCATATATTCAGCCTCAGTAGTAGACAAGGCAACAATAGCCTACAATGTAGCCTTTCAACTGATAGCACAACCACCAACTGTAAACACATACCCAGTAAGCGATCTCCTCTTATCCAAGTCTCTAACATAATCAGAATCAACATATCCCACAACACCATCTCTAGTCCTCCCAAAGTGCAAACAAACATCAGTAGTACCACGCAAGTATCTAAGAATCCATTACACCGCTTTCCAGTACTCTTTACCTGGATTAGCCATGTACCTACTAACTGCACTAATTGTATATGATGAATCTGGGCGAGAACATACCATAGCATACATGAGGGAACCGATTGCACTAGAGTATGAAACACGTGACATGTACTCAATCTCATCATCTGACTGTGAAGCTATCGTAGCTGAAAGTCTGAAATGTGCTGCTAACGAAGTGCTCACTAGTTTTGCTTTCTGCATGTTGAACCTGTGCAAAACATTTTCAATATAGCCTTTTTCACTCAATAAAGCTTACCTGCCTTTCTATTTCTCAAAATCTCCATGCCGAGAATCTTCTTGGTAGCCCCCAAGTCCTTCATCTTAAACTCTCTACTGAGTTGAGCCTTTAACTTCTTAATCTGTCCTTTATCCTTAGCAGCAATCAACATATCATTAACATATAAGAGCAAATAAACAAAGGACCCATCATCACCCTTCTTGAAGTAGACACAGCTATCATAGCTACTCCTCTTAAACTCATAAGTGATCATAAATGAGTCGAATCTATTATACCACTGCCTAGGAGACTGTTTCAAATCGTAAAGAGACTTTTTCAACAAGCAAACATAGTCTTCTTTACCTGTAACAATGAAACCCTTGGGTTGTTGCATATAAATGTCTTTCTTGAGCTTTCCATGTAAAAATGCAGTCTTCACATCTAACTGCTCAAGCTCAAGATCATGAGTGGCCACAATACCAAGCAAGGCTCGAATTGAGCTATGCTTAACCATAGGAGAAAAAACATCTATAAAGTCAACACCTGGAACTTGACTGTATCCTTTTGCAACCAGTCTAGCCTTGTACGTAGCATCTTCAACTCTCGGTGTGCCTTCTTTTCTTTTAAATACCCATTTGCAGCGAACAGCTTTCTTCCCTTTGGGTTACTTCACCAAATCCCATATGCCATTCTTATGTAGGGATTCCATTTCCTCCTGCATAACAATCATCCACTTACCAAAGTCAACTGAATTTACCGCCTCTGAATAGGTAGAAGGTTCTTCACCAGACTCAATACCTTCTGCCATTGATAAAGCATAACCCACCAAGTTGGCCTCAGCATATCTCTATGGAGGCCTAACATCTCTCCTCGGCCTGTCCTTAGCAATAGAGTACTGTGGTGGTGGCGGTGATGGAGATGGGGAAGCACTATCGCCTTGGCTCTCTGAACTTGACTAAGAAGTAGACTCAGATGATGTAGTTGTCTCTATTTAAAACTCCACCTGTTTGCCAAATCTGTCCCGATCAACATCACTAGACCCCATAGTAGATGTCCCACGTAGCATGGAAGTCTCATCAAACACATCTCTATTGATAATAACTTTCTTGGTTTCCGGGCACCATAACTTATAGCCTTTAACACTAGGTTGTAACCAAGAAATATGCACTTCATGGATTTAGGCGCCAATTTTCCATTGTCAACATGAGCATAAGCAGGACAGCCAAAAATTCTTAAATTTGAGTATTCTGCAGGTTCTCCTGACCGCATCTCTTGTGGTGTCTTCTTGTTAATAGTAATGGAAGGAGAGCGATTGACCAAATAGCAAGCTGTAGAAGTGGCTTCAGCCCAAAATGACTTAGGCAACCGAGCATTGGAGAGTATGCAGTGCACTTTCTCCATCAACGTCTTGTTCATTCTCTCGGCCACTCCATTTTGCTGCGGAGTATGTCGGACTGTTAAGTCCCTCGGAATTTCCTCTGATTTACAGAAGGTATTAAATTTATTTGAACAAAACTCCAAGCCATTATCAGTGCAGAGACGTTTAATTGGCTTACCGGTCTGCTTTTCTATCATGGTCTTCCAATCTTTGAATGTAGCAATGACATCATTCTTTTCCTTTAAAAAGAATGTCCATACCTTTCTGGAATAGCCGTCAATGATGGTAAGCATATAACTAGCACCACCATAAGAAGGAACAGTAGACGGTCCCCAAAGGTCAGAATAAACATACTCTAAAATATCTTTTGTGTTGTAAATGCCTTTGCCAAATCGAACTCTCTTTTGCTTTCTAAAAACACAGTGCTCACAAAACTCCATCTTACCTGTGCATTATCCATTAAGCAGTCCTCGCTTACTTAACTCTGTCATCCCAAGTTCAGTCATATGCCCCACTTGCATATGCCATAACTTAGTGAGATCACTATCAAACATAATGGATGTAGTAACTTTTGCATCACCAACAACTGTAGTACCTTGCAGAACATATAAACCAGCAGCCTTCTTTTGCCCTTTCATCATCACAAGAGCGCCTTTATTGACTTTTAGAACTCCACCTTCACTTGTGTACTTGTACCCTTTAGCATCAAGAGTACCCAAAGAAATTAAATTCCTCTTAAGATCAGGGACATGCCTTACATCACCTAGTGTCCTCACTACACCATCATGCATCTTAATTCTGACAGTACCAATACCAACAACCTTACATAAGGCATTGTTTTCCATTAAAACAGAGCCCTTAGGAACCGTTTCATATGTTAAAAACCAGTCCCGGTTAGGACATATATGAAATATACATGCAGAGTCAAGAATCCAATCATCACAGGGTTTAGAATCACCGACAGAAATTACCAAAAGCTCACCAACAGAGCCTTCTTTAACGACACTAGCCTCACCGGCATCTGGTTTCTTCCCCTTCTAATTTTCAGCCCTCTTGTTTTTATTCTGCAGCTTATAACATTTAGTTTTAATGTGCCATTTCTTCTTGCAATAGTTGCAGAACTTCTCCTTATTTCTGGATTTAGACCTACCTCTAATCTCAGTTCCAAAACTTTTCTCTTGGGTTCTACCTCTAACAACTAGACCCTCTCATTGTGTTTTAGATACAGTCACTAACTACTTCATCTTTTCTTTAGAAAGTAAAGCCTCATAAATCTCATCTAGGGTAAGAGTGTCTAGACTATACAAGATAGTATCCCTAAATATGGCATACGATGAAGGCAGTGAACATAATAAAATTAACCCAAGGTCTTCTTCATCATACTTGACTTCCATAGCCTCTAAATTAGACACAATCTCCTTAAACACAGTTAAGTGATCCTCAAGAGACATGCCTTTAGACATTCAGTGAGAGTAAAGACGCTGCTTTAAATGAATTTTGCTAGTCAGACTCTTGGTCATGCATAAATGCTCCAGCTTGAGTCATAAAGTAGCAGCAGTCTTCTCCTTTAGTGCATCCTGCAAAATCTGATTTGACAAATGAAGGTGTATTTAGGACAGAGCCTTTCGGTCCTTACACTTCTTTTCCTCCTACGACCATGATGAAGGCATGTTATCGAAACCTAATAGTGCATCATCAAGGTCCACCTGCGCCAAAACAGCCTCCATCTTCACTTGCCATAGAGAAAACCTCGTTATGCGATCCAGCAGCGGAATATCAAATTTCATGGTTGCCATTGCAAATCAAAGCCAAAGTTTTGATACTACTTGTTAGAAATCAAAGCAATAAGCAGCAAGAAATAGAGAGAAAATTGCACACATGATTTACATGGAAAAACCCTAATAAAGAGTGAAAAAACCACGGACAGAGGAGAAGCAATCCACTAATTACAAAACAGAAATTACAACGGTGTTTAGAGCGCTCAAATACAGAAATTCACTCACTCAATCACTCACAAACTCACAAGAGTGAGTTCTCTGTATCACTCTCAAACTATGATCTCTATGAAATTTTGTGACTCTTTGTAACTCTCTAATGTGTCTCTCTATGTAAACTATGGAAAATATGACATATTTATATGTATGGGGACTCAAAACCTAGCCTAAAATAACCCAAAAATACGTAAAAACACGAAACACACGATCAGTCTGCATTGGAGCGCCGCGGCGCTGGTTTCTTTAAATTGAAGCGCCGTTGCGTTGCTTTTAAGCACTGTGACGCTGGATTGTAGCACCGTAACGTTGCTTTCAAACGCCGCGATCTTACTTTTCTGCCTTTACCTTTAAGTAAATTTTAGATCACAAAATAATAATTATAATATAAAATTTTTATATACTATAATTTTTAAATTTAAAACATGAGCTAGAGCTAAAGGTTTTATCCAAACAAGCTTAGAGATCAAGTCCATTTATCTAAAAAAAAAATAGTGCGTCCAAAAGAAGACAGTAAAAGTAGAATCATGAGCTGCGATGGTTTCGGCAGTGTGGATACAGCGTGGGTCCGAACCACCCAGCTATCTTTATTCTGATGAGACACGTGGTAGGTGGGCCAGTGGCGCGTGCTGGGTAAGTGCTAACCCACAGTAAAAGCGTGTTCATCATGTGCCAAACCACCATATGTGATATGCCAATATATTAAAGTCCAGCTGCCTTTTTTTGAAGAGCAACAGTTTCCAGTCATCAGCTTTGAATCCCTAACCATAATACACTTTCCACTGGACTTGGCAGATTTCCCCAATTTAATCCAATGTGCCCAGCTTTTTAAACCTATTTGATACAGAAGTTTGAAAGTTGGCCATTTTGTTAGTAGAAATAAAATAAATAAATAAAAGATATTCATATGTATAGGGTGTTTAAAAGAATGGTGGAAACCACTTTTATTGTAACATATGAGAGTTTTATACTGTAGTATATTTTTAATTGTTACTGTAATATATAAGAGCTTTATACTGTTTATAACTAAAATTATAGTAAAAACAAAATAGTTCTCACAATTACCAAACACCTTCGTAGATGTTCAACTTTCAACCGTCTAATTTGTAAAAAAAAAATAATTTTAATTTAATTTAATAATTTTAAAATATACAGTGGGAATCCAAAGTCCGCTCGAAGGGTTTTTTTTTTTTTTTTTGTTTTTTAACGAATAAAAGAAGTGAACTTTTGTATTAGAAAGTTTCCTAGTTATTTACCAGTGTGTCAAATCAACTGAATAGTTTGATTAGGACAATGATGCGTATGGGTAAATGTATTCTTCTAAAAGAGAACGCGGAAGAAATCATAGTTGGATTTTTGAAGATCCATAACTTAGCACCAAACAGGTGTGGGAAAATTGGACAAGTACTTCTTTTTTGGCGGCCATGCGTCGGAACATTATAGCTTGACAGCCGGCGGGGCACTAGCTTACAAACATTGACCACTGTTTTCTTATTTCTCATGCTTGTCTGTTTTTTTGGAGCTTTTCGCAGTTCAATTCTGGCCTTCTTTCTCCCTTTAATATGATATGATACTTTTCGTTTTATGGGCAATGGCCTTTTACCTCTTCTTTTTCTCGTCTTCTCTTTTCTTCTTTTTAATTGATCAACGGATCCTGCACATGGATATTAAAATAAGATTCTTTTTTCAAACTTTTTTAATTTTAGTTTTGTTATGTTAAGATGCCTTATTAGCAAACATTATCCTCTTGTGCAGTGTGTATATCATTATCATATGATTGATCCCCTGTTGCACTGCGGCATTATCTTTATTAAGTTCTATTTCATTTATCAGATGATGTCTTTCTTAATGTCGCGGTTCGTTAATTGGTTAAATAATTAATGAAAATTAAATATTTATATTCTCATTATTAAAGTAAAACAAGTAAAACAAGCTCTAGAGATAGAGAGAAAGAGATCGATATATTTGGGGGTATAGTGGGTGCAGATTGATTTATTGTACCACAAAAGATAGGATTTATAAGTCAATTATTCTCTAACATACAAAAGGAATAGCGTCTAATAGGGAGTTTGATATGACGTTAAGAACTATTTATTAGAACTATTTTTATTATAATATGTAAGAATTTAATACTTAATAATTATTTTTATTATCACATGTAAAAACTTTACATTATTTACAATTAAACCATAATTTAAATCATCTTATGTCAAATATCCTGTAAATCGCCAATCCAAATAGTTGCCAAATCACCACCAATATCCTCTTCTGAAAAATTAGGGCGTGGCAATGATTCAAACTTTATCAGTTCCAACAAAATGCTCTTTTACTTTTGACACTACCAACACTTGTGTGGTACAGATATGATATGACCAAAAAACACTTTACAGATTGAATAATCTAGATCGCTGAGCTTGAAAGAAATTCACATTACATATTGTGTAGTACAGATATGATATGACCAAAAAACACTTTATAGATTGAATAATCTAGATTGGTGAGCTCGAAAGAAATTCACATTACATATTCACTTTTTGTGTCGAATCAATCATTTTATGTCTCCATTTTGTGGTTAATAAATGGACCAAACTTCAAAACTTTTATAAGTAACTATTCTAACTTACCAGAATTAGAAAACAATAGGCCAATCGCAATTTTAAAAGAATTATTTTACTGTTTTACCCTCACTTTTTCTCATATATCTCTCCCTTTCTCTCTTCTTATGATATTCTCTCTTCCTCCCAAACTCTCTGCGTTTCAGTCTTTCAGGTCTAAGGTGATCTAGGCCCACTTGAAAGCATTCTAACCAAGAAGATCAGTAGGGTTTTCCATTACAATTGTGACAAAGAGAAGAATAACTAAGGATATTAATGGGGTTTTTATCACAATTGTGATAGAGAGAACAAAATTAGATTAATTAATTTCAAGAATTTTCAAAACACCATATGGTGAACTTGTATGAGATTCAGATTCTATGATATCTCGTGATCATGTTATTGCAATTTTAGACATAGATAATTGAATAAATAATTTGAATCCACTTTTTTAGAAGGTATTCCAAAGTAATTTGAACCCACTTGAAAGCACTCCAATCACGGAGATCAATAAGAGTTTCCATCACAATTGTGACAAGGAGAAGAATAACCAAGGATAATAACAGGGTTTCTATCATAATTGTGATAATAAGGGACAGAAAATTAGATTAATTAATTCCGACAATATTCAAAACATTCAGATTGTTAACTTAGTGAATTTGAAAGAGATGCAGATTCTATCTTCAATTTTTGTGTCTAATCAATCATATTATGTCGTCTTGATCGTGTTTTTGCAGTTGTAAACATAATTAATTGAATAGATAATTTGAGTCCACTTTTTTAAAAGGTAGAAATTATATTCCAAAGTAATTTGAGCCTAGTTGAAAGCACTCTAATCAAGGATATTAAAAGGGGTTTCCTTCACACTTGTGACAAGGAGAAGAATAACCAAAGATATTAATAGGAGTTTCCATCACAATTATGAAGGAGATGAAAATTAGATTAATCAATTTTGAGAATATTCAAAACATAATATTGGTGAACCTAGTGAACTTGAAAGAGATTCAGATTCCATGTTCAAGTTTTGTCTGCAATCGATCCATGTTCAATTTTTGTGTCAAATCGCTTATATTATGTCTTCATCATGTTATTGCAATCTCAAACAATTGAATCAGGAATTTGAGTCTACTTTTTTAGAAGATAGAAATTATATTCTAAAGTTATTTGATCCCACTTGAAAACATTCCAACCAAGGATATTGATAGGGGTTTCTTTCACAATTGTGACAAGGAGAAGAATGATCGAGGATATTAATAGGGGTTCCATAACAATTGTGATAAGAAGAAAATTTGATTAATCAATTTGGAGAACATTAAAAACATCATATTGGTGAACTTGGTGAACTAGAAAGAGATTCAGATTTTATGTTTAATTTTTCTGTCTAATCAATCATATTATTATAATTTTAAACATAAATAATTTGAGTCCACTTTTTTAAATTCCAAAGTAATTTGAGCCCACTTGAAAGCATGCTAGCCAAGGATATTAACAGGGGTTTCCATCAAAATTCTGATAAAAAGAAGAAAATTAGATTAATCAATTCTGAGAATATTAAAAATACTAAGTTGTTGAACTTGAAAAAGATTCATATTCCACATTTAATTTTTGTGTTTAATTAATAATATTATGTTTGTGTCGTAATTTCAAACATCAATAATTAAATAGATAATTTAAGTTTACTTTTTTAGAAGATAGAAATTATATTCAAAAGTAATTTGAGTCCACTTGAAAGCATTCTAACCAAAGATATTTGTAAAGATTTCTATTATTATTGTGATAAGGAGAATAAAATTAGATTAATCAATTCTGAGAATATAAAATCCACTAAATTGGTGAACTTGAAACTCAAACCAAGAATATTTACAGGTTACATGGCAAGGAGGAGACAAATTATGGGTCAAGTTTAAAAAAGGTGATGGAAAAATGAAAGCCTCTGAATGAAGTCATGGTGTCGACACTTTGACGAAAGGAAGAACTAGGAAGGTGAAGGAAAGGGTCACGTGGTAACCTTTCAACAGCCTTTTGGTTCACGCTAGTGCACTACTTCCTGGAGAGTTCCAGACCCATGTTTTGTTTTGTTTTGTTTTTTTGTTTTTTTGTTTTTTTTTTGGTGCTACGAAATGAGATTTTGACAAATTCCAATCTTTATCTGGTTGGTTCACAAGCTTTTGACAATTCCGTCACCCCATGACATGAACACTAGACTAAAATAAATTCCTATCCACATTCCTAACTTTAACATGTGCGAATAAGAGGGAATTTCCTACTTCTTTCTTAATAGCCGCCAATCAAGCAGGAGTTTTAAATCTTTCACATACATTGTAACTAGGCAGTCCAGAGCAACATGGCAATGAAGAAAAGTCATGTGTCCTCTAATCTAATCTATTTTAATGCAGAGCATAGATTTGGTCATCCGAGTTAAAAATCCCATTTATATGATATGGGTTCTAGCTCTCAAATTTCAAGGCTTTTACTTCAGTGGTAATAGTTTGGTTTGAGACTTTGAGATTATTATCATTATCTATTTTTATAGGCAGATTCAAACCATAACTATATTTTTGACCAAAACTAATGGGTCAAAATGTACCACCCAATGAATTAGCAACATGTACAATGTGACTGGGGCTCACTCACTGCAAAAGAGACCAATCATAAGTAGTGGGATATGAATCATGCATGACTTCACAAATGTCCATAAAATCTGCCCAAACGTTCCCAATTCCCTGGAATGCTCGATCACCCTTCGTAAGGCCTACAAATATTCACTTGTCCATGTTGTTGAAAAAATACTACACAGCGGATTTTAAATTTTTTTTTAGTTAAAAAACGTTTTTTTAAAAACAAATTAGACATGTTATGTATATAAATTAATAAAAAATCTTTTGTATTTTTTAGTAGACCAAAAAACTGTTGAAATTGCACCAAGAGAGATCTACCAAAAGAACTCCAACCGACTGGTTTTCATTGCTATTCTCTTTTTACAATCGGAATACGAGTGGCTACACGTCGTTTAGTTTTTCCTCAAGTGACTTCTTTAGTTTTTCCTCAAGTGACTTCTTCTTCCAATCACTCGAGAAAACTAAGAGGTGAGATTCGAGATGTTAAATAATAGCTCTATGGGAGTTTCAAAGCTTTCCCAACAAAACACTTTTCTCTAAAATTCTCAAGTGATATAAGAAATAATAAAAAATAGTTCCCTTTATATAGAGGTCAGATTAGGGTTAGTCCTTATCAGATTTGGTTTCAAAATTCGAATCATACTCAAAATGCAAGCTGAGAATGAATTCATGTGTTTTGCTAAAAGAACAGGCGCGGTCAACCGAGCCTATGTATGGTAGTCGACCATGATGTCGTGGCCGAGTTGGCAGACGCATTTTACAGGTTATTAGACTTATCTGATTCTCTTGATTTGAACCGATTGGATAAATCTTATCTTATTTGATCCGGGTATCCTTGACAGAGCCTCAGTTTTAATGCAAATAACTCAATAGAGAAGTTATCTGATTAAAACAATCATATACAGATAATCCCATACAAATAAAATCTATTTTAAATACTTCAACATGTTTATCTTGAATTAATTCATAAAATTAATTCAACCAATAAACTAACATGAATTATTAAATCCAATCTATCAAATTTTATAGCCAATTTGATAAATAACATAGGTTATCAATATGTAGGAAAAACATACTGTATCGTTACATGAAATATTATGAGCTAGCAAAGGGGACTTGGGGGACATATTTAGATCAATCTTAAAAAATAACCTATCCTCGATACGTATATTTTATAATTATCATCTCTAAAGCTATTCCACTATATGCTTTGAGCTGCACTCTTGAACTATATAAAATTATGAAACTCCAATAAGTTCATTGTCCATGGCATATCAAAATGTGTAACATCCCCATAGAATATTTATAATTGGCTTAAATATAAATTATGTTTTACCTTCCTGATTATTTTTATCTTATGTTCCATTATCTTACCATTAGAATACTTACTATTCATAACCTATAACAAATAGTATACCATTCGATTACATATATATATCCAAATGGTTAAGCACTTCAGTTTTCAATTACAGGATAATGCCTATAAGAGAATATCACTAACTCCACAAAAGAGCTATGGATTCCATATATATGAATAACAAGTCTATGTCAATCAAGAGTTATGTCTCCAAAGTACTAGTATGTGTACCTTCATATAGTTCAGGATGTCACCCTTTGATACATCAAAAGACACAGGTTAAGAATATGGACTCATTGATTCATTTCAGAATTAAGATGCAACACATATGATCGTATAAAGTGAATTGATTTAAAGAAACAGAATTATTAATCAAATCAATTCACTTTTAGTTCGATCCAATATATCATCACATATAACAATATACCAATGTTTTTACTCACCAAGTTCAACTCCGATGACCAAGTCAAGTTATCTCGCGTAAGGGATGCAGACAACATAACAATCTTTACATGAATAAGGTGCCCAACTTCATTCCCTCGATTGCGGATCTTATTATTTAGGCTATCACCTTTAAGATTTATGTCTTTTGCATAATCTGTCTATAATATACACGATCTTAAAGGTTTAGACTAATAGTCTCAAACTTTTATTTGCTTATTCTATATTGAACATTAATGAACATAAAGAAAATAACATTTGATATATAAAAATAATTAATGAACTCTTTATCAATTAAATGTTTCAAAAACTATTACATAATTTTATTTTTAGGGCTTCTAGTCTTTCTTTTATCCTTTTCATTTCTCCTCAATAAGAAGAAGCACCACTTCTTTTTCTTCTATCCTTTCTTTTTCTTGCATGCCTGGACAACGTGCTTGCGTCCAAAGTGTTCCCACCGAGAAAAAAAGGTGAAGATTCCTAAATATCCTTGGAAATGTTTGGTCGCTAGATACAACCAACCAAACATCAACACGTTAAAATCGAAAATTCTGTAATATGATGAAGACTTAATTGTACTATGATTTTACATGCATACATGATGATGTAGTTTACAATGGTTTTACTTTTGTTCTACCTGTTTAAGAAGAAAAGAATCATTATATATGAATAATATGATCTAAGTTGCTTAAGTTAAACACACAATTCGAGAAATTTTTTTGAAATGGGAAACTTGCATTACGACGAAGACAAATACAAAGTTTGACGGCTACAACCACTCAAGATGAAAGACTTCAAAAATAGGGATTGAATTAGGAATCGAGACTCAAAGGAGAAAAGCTTGATTAATACATTCAAAAGAGCTTGACTAAAGCTCAGCTCGAAAACTCTTCTCAGCAAGGATACAAACAGCATGCTTAGACTAAAGTCTAACCCGACCTCTAATAATCATCTGTCATCAACAGACCATCTGTCATCAATAGACGGTGGAGACAAACTAACCAAAGGAGGGAAATCCACCTCCTTTATTATACACAACCAAAATACATACAAAAACAAAAGAACTGAGGTAAACCCCGGACCGAGACTGGTCCACTGCTGCCCCCACCATCCTTTCCACCTCCGCTCGATAGAGATGTGGTCTGAATTTCGGCAAGCCCTTCCCTCAGTTAATGGATCGTTAAGGTCTGGTGCACCGGAACTCGATTCCCATGAAGTCTTCACTGTGAGATACCCACTACTGCTTCCCTCTCCTTTTTTTCCCTGTCGTAGCCAAAACGCCGCCAGCTCCTTCCTCTCCCAACTGATCCTCTCTCTTCTCGTCGTGTTCCTCTCAGCGCCGGCTAGATCCTGCCATAGATCCAGCGTTTTGCGAAGCTTCTGCTCCTCCCCACCTTGGCAGCTGCTAGACCTCGACCACCATCGTCTCTCCCTCAACTTTCTGGCTCAACAGACTGCCAACATCCTCTCCCCTTGGTTGTCGCTGTAGGAACCCAACACCCCCCCCCCCCCCCCCCCACCTTTCGCGCGCTGACTACCCCAGATCTCCTGTTGCCCAACTTTGACTCGCTTCGTCTCCCCCTCTCACTGGCCTGCATCCCGACAACCAACCTGAAGGCAGCGTTAGGCTTGGGCCCAGCGGGAGAGGGGGTGGCGTCACCCCTGCACTTAGATGAAGACTGTTGGATCAAAATCTAATATATGGGCTAATATATTTAATAAACATGAATCAAAGGCTATCAATAAAGTTGTCCAATTAAAAGTGATCAATTTAGGTTTTGGACTTTTAATGCATCATTAAATATGAGCCTCCTATGTGTAGAGATCAAAATAAAAATTACTAATTTTATGATGGGCTAAATTGGTAATTAAGGATAATTGCTAGGGTTTAGCAATTATATATAAAGGGGTTGTGGTCCCCAAGTCAGTACGTACATTATTTTTCTATTCCTATCTACAGAAAAATTACAGAGCATTCTGAGAGAGCATTCTGAGAAGGAAGATTTACGTACCAAACTTGGAAGATCCTCAACCTAGAGACTCAAGAATCACATTCAATCTATGAATTCAGGTTAGCTTCCGCATCTTATTAATATTCTTGATGATTTGACATGAACGATCTCAGATGATGATGATTTTCATCATAATTTTATTCTAACAAAGACTTCTAGTTAAACCCAAGCAGACGACTTCGAAGAGAAAAGTAATGAGAGTTGTTATTCAAGAATATTTTGTATGCCAAATATTTCAGGACACAATTGATTCGTTAATTACTTGTACTCCAAGAAAGGTAAAAGACTTGTATTGTCAAAAGGAAAAAAAAACCCAGAATCAACGCGTTATATAGTTGGTGAATAAATTAGTAGTAACTGTGTCATTATTATATATGGACAAATAAATTGACAGTGTAGTAATTTTTCAAGGAATAAGTCTTTTTTGCTAAACAGGAATTTCATTGAAAAAAAGCAGATCATGAAAGATTCTTGATGTTATATTTCATGCTTGATGCTATAGTTATACATAAGGCTTGTTTAAAATCAAGCAGTTTCATAACTGCCACGTACGCCATATAAACTATAGGTTGCAGATAATCATGACTGTTTCAAACCAGTGCGTGTACACTATGTTTTATTTAATTTTTTTTTTAAGATAACGTGTGCACTAGGAAGTTATGTTTAACACATATATTAAAAAAACACACACACACACACGCACAAAAAACAGCGTACGGATTATAAATTTTCACTTAAATCATTATCAAGCTTCATTAGATTTTTATTTTTTATTTCGATATAAGTTTGATGTGACATAATGGTTTATAATTAATTAGAGATGCAACAATGGGCCGGGGCCCGTGGGCCGGCCCGAGCCCGTCCTGATACAGTGATAGGCCGGGCCGGCACGGCCCGACACTGTTCACGGCCCGGCACGGCCCATAAATACTTGTGGGCTGGGCCGGGCCTAGATATGTTGGCCCACGGGCCGGCCCGGCACGGCCCATGGAAAATCATGGGCCGGGCTGGGCTGGGCTGGGCCTGGGCCGGCCCGGCCCGGCCCGTCTAGGCCCACAATGGGCCGGCCCACCGGCCCAGGTTGGGCCGGCCCATCTAGGCCCACAATGGGCCGGCCCATCCCAGCCCATAATGGGCCAGCCCACCGGCCCAAGTTGGGCTGGCCCATCTAGGCCCATACAGGGCCACAAGAGGCCCATTGTGGGCCAATTTCATATATATATATATATATATATATATATATATATATTTAGATATATTTTTTCATGTTCATTCACGGGTGAACATGGCTGAGTATGGCCTTCTCCAAATAAGTCATGTAAGGCTCATTGTAAGTCATGTATTGTCACATCAAAAGACTATACATTTAATATATATATTGTTTAATTCATATAAGAATTAAATATTATATAATATATATACATGCCATATTCACCCGTGAATGAATAATTGAATATGCCATGAGATTTTCCCAATGCAATCACATCACAATACGTCTACCAAGTTCTTTTTCTTCTCTTTTCATTTTTTTTTATTTTTTTATTTTTTCCTTGTAGGCATGCTTTGCTTTTGAGAAGTAAAGTTGAGAATCAGATGCTGAATCTGTAGGTTATGTATTATCACATCAAAATACTATACATTTAATATATATATTATTTAATACATGTAAGAATTAAATATTATATAATATATATACATACCATATTGAACACATCACATTGCAATAGGCCTAACAAGCTCTTTTTCTTTTCTTTGCATTTTTAAATTTTTTTTCTTGTAGGCATTGTTAGTATGTGTGGAGCTTAATTATTACCCTGACGTAGATTAGCCCTACGCAGAGGTTGTACGCGGGGCAGTTTAAGTTTTTTATTACCCTAGGCATTTTATATGCAAGTTTATTTTACATAGGGGCAGTTTAGGTTTTTTATATAAGACATGCTTTGCTTTGGAGAAGCAAAGCTAAGAATCAGATATTAAGTCTATAGGTCATGTATTATCACATCAAAATACTATACATTTAATATATATATATTATTTAATACATATAAGAATTAAATATTATATAATTTATGCATGTCATATTCACCCGTGAGTGAACATGGCATTAGATTCCCCTATGCAATTATAAAGGGGCAGGCCTAACATAGAGGCTCAGAAGGAAGGCCTGCAATGTGCAAAGCTGAGACGTTAAGTCTTCAGCGAATTGTCTAATCAAGTTACACTTGAAAGAAAAAAAATTAAAAAAAAAGATTTAAAAATAAAAAAAATAAAAAAATAAACTTTTTTACCTATAAATAAATGTAGAACATTCACAGAGATACTCATTCAACAAACTTCTAAGATCTTATGTATTGTCTTGTTTTTTAGATTACTTAGAGTTCTTCAGAAAGGAAAAAAAACTTGAAGGTATAATTTATTTCATTTATTGTTCATTAATTTTGTATTGTTATAAGTTAATTTTATTGTGTAATTATTTTATTTAATTTTTATGTTACGTTAATTTATTGTTATTTTTTATTGAAGCTATGGCATCATCACCTAGAGGGAGAGCCAACATTTCACATTTGGTGATCAACGAAGAAGAACAATTTAATGATCCACCGGAAGAAATTGGAGTTGACTTGCTATCTCAAGTTGATGGCTCCTCTGAAGTCACTCGTAAGGGCAAAAGGAAAATTCAACGAACTTCACCAGTTTGGAATTACTTTGATCTCGTAACACGTACAAACGAGCATGGTGCAACAGAAGAGCGCGCAATTTGCAAAGTATGCAAACAAGACTACACAGGTAAATCCTCTTCTGGCACTGGTCACTTAGAGAGGCATCGCAAAAAATGCGAAGCTAAGCATGGTGTAGGTGGTGTTGATTGCCGTCAACAAACACTTCAATTTAGCCCCGATGGTAGTGTTACCAATTGGTCATATGACCAACAAAGAGCAAGAGAATGGCATGCTAGATATTTGGCTAGTGCTCAACAACCAATTAGTCTTGCTGATGATCCAGCCTTTGAGGAGTACATTCAAAATGCCTATAATCCACAATATAGGCGTGTTTCAAGAACTACCACAAGAGCTGACACCATGAAAGTTTTTTATTCAATGAGAGGAAAGTTAGTAACTGAATTTAATTCATTCACTGCATCTGTTGCATGCACATCTGATTTGTGGGAAGGTCGTACCAAAACTAGTTATATCTGTGTAACTGCACATTATGTGGATAAAGATTGGTCTTTTCAAAAAAGATTAATTGCTTTTCGACCAATGCCTTATCCGCATGATGCCAAGGCCATTCATGATGTCATCATGGAAGTTTTTGATTTTTATGGCATTAGAGAAAAGGTTTTGAGCATCACATTTGATAATGCATCTGCTAATACTGCTGCTATTAACCTTTTCAAAACAACATTGAGACCACAACATGGCGAAACACTTTTTCACCAAAGATGTGCTTGTCATATTATTAACTTGTGTGTTCAAGATGGCATGAAATTTTTTCAAGGTTATTTGGAAAATATTCGAACGGCCTTGGGTTACATAGCAAGTTCTGGCTCTCGAATTGAAGAGTTTGCTAAGCTTTGCAAAAGAGCAAGCATGAAACCCAGAAAACTTCCAACTGACATAGGACACCGGTGGAATTCAACATATTTGATGCTGAATGCATGCCTACCATACAAAGAGGTCATAACCGCGTATTACAACTTGAAGAATCCAACTGAGCTGCTTCAAGAATTTGATTGGCAAATTGCTTCATGCTTTTACAATTTCTTAAAGGTTTTTTATGAAGCCACTCTCCAACTCTCAGGTGTGTACTATCCTACCTCTCCTCATGCATTACATAAGTTGTACGACATTGCTGCAACCTTCGATATGCATAGAGATTTTGACATGTTTAAGGAATCTGTTGAGTTCATGGAGCAAAAATTCAAAAAATATTGGGAGCGTGTTCCACCGTTGTATTGCATAGCTGCTGTGTTGGATCCGAGAGTTAAATTAGCTGGTGTTGAATATTTGCTTAAGGGTATAGGGGAAAAATTAAGGGTGCATTCTGACATCATAACCATTCAAAATGTGCAAGCAAAAGTTAACAACATATTTACTGCATATAATGAAAAATATGGAGGAGGCCAAACAATATCCCCTACACCTTTAGCAAATACTACTTCTGTTCCACATGGTTCTTCATGGGCAAGTATGATTAGCTACACAGGATTTGGTTTCGGTGCATCGTCTACATCTTCAACACGCAGTGAATTGGAAAATTATCTGGAAACAAATTTTGCAGCATTTATTTTCAATGAGCAAGGTGGTGGTCATGATTTCAATAAGTTTGATCTTTTGTCATTTTGGAGATCACAGTCAAGAACTTTTCCTGTGCTCTCTAAAATGGCTTGTGATATACTAACCATACCAGTATCCACAGTTGCAAGTGAACAAGTATTTAGTTGCAGTGGTAGAGTACTTGATGAACGGCGTGCACGTATGAGTGACGATATTCTGGAAGCAGTAATGTGCGTCAAAGATTGGGAGGATGCTCGTAGAAGAAGCCAAGAAGTTCAAGATGATTGGGTTGATGACTTTGAAAATTTGGACATTTCTGATACTCCCACTGGGAGTAATACGTTGTAATTAATTATGAACAATATTTTTTTTATGTTTTTTTTTTTGTTTTTAGTAATTTTGTAAACATCTAATGTATAATTATCCCGATTGTACTCTTTTTTTCTTACTAAGGTTTTGTCCCACTGGGTTTTCCTTGGAAAGGTTTTTAATGAGGCAATCGTAAATAAAATATCCTTTTTTATATTTATCTTAACTATTCAAACTTTTATATTTATTAACTTGTTTAAAAATTAAAAAATTAAAAAATTAAAAATTACATATTTAGATGGGCTGGCCCATTTAAACCCATGATGAGCCAAGATGGGCCGGCCTATTTAAGGCCCACGGCATGGCCCGGCACGACCCACGGCACGGCCCGGCACGACCCACGGCACGGCCCGACACGGCCCACGGGACGGCCCGGCACGGCCCATATAAAACTAGCCCGCGGGCCGGGCCGGGCCAAGTTATTTTTAATATGGGCCGGCCCGGCCCGGCCCACGAAATTCATGGGCCGGCCCGGCCCGGCCCGCGGGCCGTGTGGGCCTAAGGAGAACGGGCCGGGCCGGGCCGGGCCGGCCCGTTCTTGCAACACTATAATTAATAGCTGCCACATGATAAATTTCTCATGAGTTATTATATTCACAATCGATTTATTATCTATATGTCCACCTTTTAGCTTAGTGATCATAGTATTATCATAATGATTTTTTAAATCTAGTATGTCTTAACAAATGTTTATTTTATGTTATGATTATGATCTTCCACATTTTTAGTATGATGATAATAATATATTATAAAAATGCAACATCAAATGTTATTCAGATTTCAAACTCATAACGAACGTCGTAACTGTGCCGACTCAAATAAATTTGAGGCCTTAAGCGAAAAATTGTAAAGGGTTTGCATTAAGTTTCAGCTAAACTAACTGATTATTTTCCTTCTATAATTTTACTTTCTACTGATTCATTCTATTAGATATATTTGTCCCTAATAATGTTGGTTTAAACCAAAATATTACCAACATAACAACAAAGTAAACAAAAAATAATAATAATTAAAATAGAATAGCCTATTGTGAAACTCAAATAATAATAATAACTTATAAATTGTTAAGAAAGAAGTAAGAAAGAAAGATATAAATAAAATATTTGAGAATCAAATTGGAACTTAAACAATATAGTATACGAGAAATTTATATTATAATAAACTTTTCATTTATCTTGTAACAAAATGAGTTGAAATATATAATATAGATTAATAAAATTGACTGTTAACCTCTCTTAGAATAAAGCCAGTTTATATGCAAAGTTTCGATTTCCACGCATAATCTCCAAATAGCAGTGCCAAAGTTTTAGGTCATGAGTTTTTCTTTTTTCTTTTTTTTCCTTAATTTGAATGTAAAGCAAATATAATAGATGTGTAATTAATTAAGAATCTTATTAATTAGGGACCTCAATTAAATGGTGGCCTAAAGCAATTGCCTAATCTCTCTAAGGCTTGAGCCGCCTCTGCGTCCTAATGTCCATTAACTTATACCAATAAATTAATAGATAATCCTATTCAAAAATAAGATTAATTACAAAAATTCTCCATTTTTTGTAATTTATTTATTAAAAAATAAGATTAATTGCAAAAATTCTCCCTCTACCATAGCTCTTGTAACAGTGCGCCCCTCAAACTTCAAAACATGACATGCATTCTACCCGATATATGAAATATTAACACAAAAAAACTCCTTTCATTACATTTTTAGTACATAATTAAGATTTGGTATATAATATAAGAGTATTTTACTAGCCCTATCATGTTTAAAGCAAATTTGAATTCAAAAGTTGAAATAAGAAGTTTTAATGGAAAAAAAAAAAGAGAAAAAACCCTACTTTTTGTTTAAATAATCTCTTTTTCACTTTCATGTGATCGTATCAAGTAAACTAACAGTATAATGGCTCACTAAATTGTTCAATCGTCATTATTTGTATGATATTGCATTGTTTATGTTAAAAATCATAATAAAAGGAGTTCTTTTTTGTTAACATTTAATAGATTAAGTGAACAAATATTCCGTTTTAAAACTTGGGGAGTATAATGTTACAATGGTTGTTGTTAAATGGGAGTTTTTGTAATTAATCCTAAAAAATATAATAGAATACTAACATAATCAAAAGAAAATACTACCAACAAAAAGTTAAATAAAGGGCAATTGAAATTGCTTTTCTAGAAATATTCTGAAAAATTAGATTTTAATATTACCTTTACACTCGTGTCATGTTACGTAACTTTTAAGTAGGGAATTTGGGTTTTTTTTGGTAAGAAAAAATTACAAGTGAGATCGAACTAACAACCTTTTATCTAATAAGACTAGTTATTTTTTTATTACTATTAGACAAAAAAAATGAAAACACTAATGTTGACATAAATAATCCTATAATACAAGGAGACTTAACCCTGTATATAAATGAGTTTCACTACTAATTTTGAATGAAACACTCAAATAGAGGATAAAGGTAGTTCCAATATTGAGCACATATATGACACTTTCAATAACATCTTTACGATCGATAAAAACTTTCCACCGCCCGAGTTCAAAATACCTATAACACCATAAGGTCATCTTGTACACCACATAAAAACAAGTCTAGCAGACTAAGCACACAACTGACCACAAAGAACGGTGAAACCACCTGCATTGTTACGTACACAACTACACCAAACAAGGTACAAATATAAACAAACTACATACGAACGGTGGGGGAAAAAAGTGCTTCATGCAGTCCAAGGGGAATAGAGTAGGCAACACCACAAGGAGGCAAAAGAGCCTTCGACGACTTGCCAAATCATCAGCATCTGAAAGATATGCACCACCTTCGCAGAAGCCTAGCCGATGAGCACACTCCAATGGTACATGTGCAATGGCAAGGAGACTCAAACCCCAGAGTTTTAGCCACTACGCGGCATCCCATGCCCAAACTGAACGTGCAGAGATGCAGTTGCCATCCTCCATACGAGCACTGGCAGCCACCCCAGCTTCGAACTCATCCACCATCAAAAGAATCTCCGGAGTTCTCAAGGTCCTGAAACAGGGTCGGGAGTCTGGTGGCCAGCCCAAAAGCTCTGTCACGCTTCGGCCCGCAAGGAAACTAGAGGAACAGTGTCGAGAGAGACAAAAGAGTGAGGGAAAGTCAATCACTAGTCTCAAAAAAGAAGACAAGGGATTCTTCTAATTCCTAATAGTTGCTAATTGCAACTCTCAAAATTATTAACTAGAGTAGTTATACATATGAGTTAGAAAAATGCTAAACTAATCGACTCTACTCCTAACTTGTATACCTGAGTTATACAAATAAATAATCTATAAAAGCATTATCTTCGAATACCAACTCTCTTTCTTTTTTGAAGGTTCCAAAACCAACTTTCGATATATTTCGGGAAAAAAAAAAAGAAGTTGGTTTTTCCTTCTAATACTCCTAATATTAGGCTAATTAGGCTATATAACACACGCTGAGAAGGTGGATCGATTTGTGCCACCAGGAAAAAAGCTATTGTATTTACTGCCATACTCCTTAAACATATGTATTGCTATTTTGACTAAAATAACCCTAGTTGTTTTCTAATTTTCTTATACTGCACTTTTCTACTCACTTTCTTCCTATGCACTTTTTTTTTTCCATCTCCAACATCTCACCTTCTCTCTCTCCTCGGCATCTAAACTTCGTAACCGATCTAAACTTTACCTTCTAAACGACTTCAATTTGCACCCAAATGCCACTACCCCAAGACATGACCTCGGCATTGCCGTCGATTTCTTCCGCGTTGAAGAGATCTCTGCCCTCGCTACCGTTCATGGAGATCCGTCTCCTCCACAATGGGCGATCTCTCCCACTGCACGGTCTCGCCTTATCGTGGCCTATCTCCACCACTGCAAAGCTCCGACAAGAGTATTGTTTTGTTGTTGTTTTTTTTTTTTTTTTTTTTTTAAGAATTCTCTCTTTTTTTTTTATTTTTTATAGATCTGTAATTTATTTTTTTTGTTTGGATTTTTGAGTAACATGATTTATGAATTTTTTTATTTTGTTTTTGTTTTTTGTTTTTTGTTTTTTCACGTGTTATGTTGGTTGTCAGAAATGGCAGATTTCGTGGACACCGACCGCCATCTTGATGGACTGACTAGTAACTACGTAGGATGTGTCAGAATTATAACGGTATATTTGACGTTCTTAAATATAAGACGATGATATGATATAATATTCTCTATAATTATTTTTTTATAATAGATTTCAATACACTAATATCTTGATGGACTGACTAATAACTTTGAAAAATGTGTCAGAAGTGTGATGGTATATTTGATATTTTTAAATATAATATGATATTTTTAATAATTATTTCTTTTACGTGGCATAAATTATTCTAATATATATTTTTTAGCATGTGTGTAAAGAGCTGCCGAAATGGGGAAAAAAGCCGTACAGACTTTTCCTCAAGCCTAAAGGCTCAATTTTAAAATGTTACCGTTGGCGTTGGCTTCGAGAACCGAAGGCAACCAACCAAAAAGAACTAGCCGTTGCGCTTCAATCAAACATTCCACTTTCTTTTCTTTTCTTTTCTTTTTCCCCAAGACCCGATCTATATTTGTCTCCCTCCTCCATCATCATACACAATCCGCTCAAAGTCCTCTTCTTCGTTTCGTTTTTTCTCTGTCAAAAGTCCCATCTTTTCATTTCCCCTGCTTTGAGAAACTTCTTTTTCTTTCCTTCCGTTTTCTTTCGAACCAAACAGAACTGGAAAAATCTTCTCTCGCGTGAAAATGGCTTCCAAAACCGCATCTAAAGACATAATTACCCTCCGCGGCTCAGCAGCGATCGTCAGCGAGTTCTTCGGTACGTTTCCGTGTTCTCTCTCGATCTTTTTTCCATATTAATTACCAATTTATTAAAAAAACTAAATCGATTTCATTTGCTGCGATTTGTGATTCTTCTCCTTTTTTTGGATTATTTTTCCAGGATATGCTGCGAACAGGTAAACTACAAGCGATCTTGTTCAATTTTCTAGGTTTTTTTTTTTTTCAATTTCTCTCTCTTTTTTTGAAACAATGAAAAACCTAATTTTGAATAGATGATTATATAGTATTCTGTATAATCGCGGAGTTTATCCCGAAGAGAGTTTTGTGAAAGTGAAGAAATATGGGCTGCCGATGTTGCTTACCCAAGACGAGGGAGTCAAGTCCTTCATTGCCAACCTGACTGCACAGCTTTCTGGTCAGTCTCCATCTTCTTCCCTATTTGGATGCCCAGAAACCGTAGGAAAATGAAAGAAAACAAGTTAATTACACTCTGTTGCCTCGAAATTGAAAATGCCAAACAATAATTTTCACTTTTTCTGTCGAGTGTAATATGGCGTAAATGTGGGCAGAAATTGGCGATGCATAGTTAGGGTTTTCTAAATGATGGTCATGCTTGAAACTTATTTATCACTTAAATTTCAAGTCTTCATGTTTTAAATATGGCGTAATTGAGACCAAAAATTGGCAATTCCTGGTTGGGTTTACTAAATGATGTTCATGTTTGAAACAAATTTGCGGCTCAAATTCCAAGTCTTGATTTTTTATTTTTATTTCTTATTTTTTAATTTAGAATGGCTTGAAGCTGGAAAGTTACAGAGAGTTGTTCTAGTAATAATGAGCAAATCTACAAATGAAGTCCTTGAAAGGTGGAATTTCAGCATTGAGACAGACAGTGAGGTCGTTGAAAAGGGGTAATGTTGGATAGTCAAACTCAACCCTTTACTTAGTTTTTAAAATTTTTTTATATATATATATTTTTTGAGATTTTAGTTTTGACTTGTGAATTTGGGTTTTAGGGTATCAAGGGAAAAGAGTGACAAAGAAATTATGAGGGAGATTCAAGCAATCATGCGACAGATTGCTTCAAGCATTACTTACTTGCCCTGCCTTGATGAACCTTGTAAGAACACTGAACAAGAACCATTTTGCTCATCAGTGTCTCTCTCTCTTTTTTTTTGGTTCAAATTATTCTGATATTCCTTGTTTTGTTTTAGGTGTTTTTGATGTGCTGGCATACACTGATAAAGATCTTGCAGTTCCATTCACTTGGATTGAAAGTGATCCTAAATTGATTGCCAATCCCCAGATGGTCAAACTTCATTCATTTGATACCAAGGCAAGTTTGTGGTATCAAGTCTGATTTGATTCGAACAAGGAAAAAAAAAAAAAAAGGATGAAATTTGTGGCTGGGTTGATTAAATGGTCTTATTTTTGTTGGTTGGTTGGCTTTTGCAGATTCACAAGGTGGACACTTTGGTATCTTACAAGAATGATGATTGGAACGAGCAGTAGTAGAAATATAGCCATGTATGGTGGATATTGTGAATCTTTTATTCACACATTTTGTGTCAAATTAGCAGACAATTGTATGTTGATGATGTATCAAAGTCTTGGAAACGTATCCGTCTTTGGTGGCTCTCTTTCTCGTGGAAATGAAGAAACATCAATCTGCATTCACAAATTGAAGTTGGCAAAAGATAATTTAGAGGGACCTCACATCCTCTACCCTTTTTTAGTACCAATTGACGGTAGTTGGGACAAATATTTGTAAATTTTAACCACTGATGGAATACTCGATATAAAAAAAATGACTAAACATTCCTTAAATAAATAAATAAATAGCTACGTATCTCTCATAAAGCAAATATTCATTGTATTTTTACATGTTGAGTTTTTATCAAAAATTATCTCTGCATTTTGGATACAATTTTAACAGTTCTTTCTTATATATATTTTTCATAACATAACATCTAATCTAGATAAGTACAAATTTGTTGGCGGTTTATTAAGCTACAGAGTAAAGTAATCAATTTAAGTGTCAAAATCAGTAAGAACTTGATGTAAAGTTAAAATTCAGAGGCACAGTTTAATATGTGAAGCTGTTTTCTTTAGAAAGCGTAGCCGTATATCCGTAATGTGCGCATATAAACTTCTAAAATTATTTATTTTGCGTATATGGTTCCTTCAACCCATGGAGACGTGATAATACATAGCAGTTTCAAAACTGTCTGATTCTATCCACTAAATAAATAAATAAATAAGCCTGCTTAATTCTTCAGCCTTAATAGAAAAGTAACAAGATTTAATCCAAACAAAAAGGGTACTCAGAAAGGTGTTGAAATTTGAAAATCCTCTGATACTGCCGAGACGATACACATATTTACAAACATGGGAATATCCAGATATTCGTGTTGAAACATCGTTTATATACGAGTGATAAAAATGATACAAAATCAGTAAAAGAGAACCTTTTTTTGGTAGAGTTGGGAAGCATCATTTAGTAACAACCTATTTTCCTTGAGAACACAAAGGTTTACGTGCCGGCCTCAACTCACACCGCGATAAATACCACCAGGTCTAAGATCATCCATGTTATCAATGTTTCTGTAGTTATTAAACTCCCTCAGACATGTCCATCCCCGGCGTGCCAAAAAATCACGGTACTCATCTTCAGTGTAAAAGATCTCCTCAGTATGCACCGGCACGTGATCTGACTCGTCGTACACGTACACTTTGATTACCAACCCTGAAAGTTTAGCAGTTCAAGCCTAGCTTGTGCCACTTAAGATGTACTTTCCACATAACGTTTGCTAGATTGAAAGAGAATATGACAAAACTAAATGCATTTCAACATACCTTCATCGACGTGAAGTGTGTAATTTCCCAAAGGCATGTCCCTGTCGATACTTCGAATGATCTGGTCTTCATCCTCCAACCAAAACGCACGTTTTGTTCTCAATCTAAAAGCAGATTTGATCGCTTCTTTGATGGCCTCTGCAGTGCCGTCAATTCCTATCCTCCTAGTATAATCCCCCCACTTGACTGATATAACCCTTCCACCATATGACTGACCATCCCCACCTGCCAGAAAAGGGAAAATGGAAATGAAAAGGCAACAAAACTATAAGACAAGGGCTTTGCTTTCACGGTCTTGATTCGGGAAGCTTGTAATCATGAGGCATATATACAAACATTGAAAGAGACTGAAGGCCTTCAGAAAAACACATGAAGCAAAGGTTTAATATTATCTGAAATACCATTTCCGGGGGTTTCTCGCCAATTCCAAGGTGGAACACCGCTTGCTACTGCTTCAGCTGCCGTGATGGCAAGAGGATGTCCGTCATGGTCCAGGCGTCTTTCAAGATTGAGGGTTTGCCTGCCACAAGCTGCACACAATGGAACTTAAAACCACAGAAACCATGCATAGGTAGAAGAAAAAACAAGATTTTTGGATGAAATAACTATTGGTGCAAAAATGGTAACCAGGTAACACTCAGACCTAAACTGCGAGTGTCATTTAACACACTGCACATATATGGGATTAAATTAACGAGGCAACAGTCCAGTTCAATGCAGTTCAAAATTTCTTAGATCTTGTTTTCTCCTATATTAAAAACCAGGCATTTACAATTATTATAAAAAAAAAGAAAAGAAATAAAAACACAATTTTTAAGTTACCTTTTCTTTTTGGACAAGGCTGTAATCCCATTATGTATGCCATCAATAAATAGCATGACAAATCAGCTTCAGAATCATATTATCCTTTATTTGCGTGCATTTTATGTCCTAAGATAAACCTAAATGAAACACCAATATTTTTTTTTGGTTAAAAAAAAAAAACGTCTTTACTGAACTACCCTCTTTCGACTAGCACTTGGTAGTAGGCATATAGGAAATGATAACTAAAAAGCCGACAAATGGGTAACTGAAATAAAAACGTTTATTTTGACCAAATACACCGGGGCATTTTGAAAACTGGCTTTAAGAAAAAGCTTTTTCGGCAAAAATGGCCCAAAAAGATTTCAAGTTTTCAAAACAACAACAAATCGTACCTTCAACCGGTCCGAAAGAAATGCTTGCATCTTCTATAGCTGCTCACAATTTGTAAACACAAAGTCAAAATAGTTTCTAAAATAAGTCAACACCAAAGAGAAATACAAAACAAAGCTGAAATCTTTGATGCAGAAAATAGTGTTTATTCATTCCCTTTTACTCGTTGCATGCATAGCCTAACTTCCACACCCGACACACCAAGGTGACGAGTTCGAAATCAAAAGTAGAGGCAGTTTTGTTCACCTTTATCGGAGAATTGCATAAAGGAATCGACCTTAGGAGGAGGAGGAGGAGGAGTGGGACTCTTGTACTGCTGAGCCTGGGCGTTGTTAATCTTGTTCCTCTCTCTCAAAATCTCGTCAATCTCCTTGTAATACGACATCTTCGCAGAGCCACTGCTACTCCCACCGCTGCCGCCCCGGTCCTGGTGCTTGGCCTTCTTGAACTCCTTGAGCAAGTTCCTCCACTTGTCCGTACACATGGTGGGAGATCGATCGAACCCTCGCTCCCTCATCTTCACCGAAATCTGCTCCCAGAGGTGCTTGTTCGACTTGGAGGTGTTAAAAAAGCCGTCCATTTCCCGGCGGAGAGCGATCAGGCTCCGAGTCTCGTCCTGGACCCACGTCTCCGCCCTCTTCTTCGGAGCCTTCACCTCGTGTTCCTCGCCGCCGCTGCTCTCGCCGACCACCACCACCATTTGAGACGGCTGGGAGGAGGAGATTTCGCCGCCACCGCCATTGGAGACGACCTCGATCATCATCTCGCGGCTTTCTTCCTCCTTGTAGAAATCGATTGGACGAGGCTTCTCCGACGACAAGTACATGTTGAGTTTGTTTGGTTGTTGATTGAGGATTTTGATTGGGAGAGTTTTTGGGGTTTTTTCAGAGAGGGAGTTTATTGAAGAAAGTGAGAGTTTTCATGAGCAGAAGCAGAAGTAACCTCATTTACATCCAGGGTAGAGGACTTGGGAAGAAACAGACATGGAGAGAGAGATTTGGGCGTGGTTTTTTCTTGCTTTGTAAGAAGACGAAATAGAATTAGATTATTGATGATTTTTTAACTTTTTTGGCAAGAGGGTAAGGTTGGGGTTTTTTTTATTTTGGGTAATTTTTTTTAGTTCCCACTTAACAAAATTACTAAAAAGAATTACCCATTAATAGTCTTTTTTTTAGTAGGCCTAGTGTTTATTTTACTTTTCAGTTTTAAATTATTAACTTAAATTATAAAAAATATATAATTTTAAATAATTATAATAAAAATAAAAAATTATTAAAATATTAAATTTTTACATGCTATAAATTTTTAATTTAAAACTTCGTGTAATCAATACCTTTAAAATAGACATCCCTACCAGAAAAGTTTTTCTTTTTTTTTTAAGTTTGGTGGTTTTTTAATAGGATTAATATATATATATATATATATATATATATTCACTTTCTGAGAGGAGAGTAAGTTTGGGTCTTCCTTTTTTTTTTGCGAGTGCACGAAGGAAAAGGTTGTTTTTTTTTTTTTTTTTTTTCCTTAGGTGTCTTTTGAAAGTGTAAAATTGTGGAATTTTTGGGATTAATTAAGCTAAGTGGATAATAATAAGGATTGAAATTGACAAATTTCCTTGAGTTTAGGGTTGTACTTATATCTGCTCCGACAAGTAAGAGAGCTGTACTAAATAATACTAGGAGAGTTATAAAAGGTGTTATTATATTTAAGGTTTTTTGTTTATAGGTTGGAGTAGGAGGTTATTTTATCTTATCTTTTATAATTTCTGTTTTTTTTAAGGAATTGCTTTTTTTTTTTTGGATGATTAAATTAAACAATTATATAAACTGTTTTTCTTTTATCTTACTTTTCTTTTCTTTTTTTTCATTTTTCACTAGCTAAATGTGAATGGCATGTTCTACGGAATTGTCAGCTATACATATATTTGTAAAAGAATTTTTTCATTTGCAATGTCATTTGAGTAAATACATTACAATATTATTACTCAATTTTAGTTTTCTAGCTTTTTTTAGATAACGCCTTCAACTGAAGGGAAAGCAAATTATTAATATGAGTCGAAAAAAGGCCAAGGTATAACTAAAGGTCCAAGGACCTAGAACAGGGTCTAGAAGTAGACTTAATAAACCTACTCAGGAATCCGTGGTTTGATCGACGGAGTTAAACGAATTCCTACCCTTAAACCGAGCTAACCTCCTACTACTGATGGTCCCCACGACCATCAAGAAAAGCCACATCTTAACCCAATCTTGGTCATCAGAGTTGGACTCCTTTAATAAAAACATTAGTATATTGTCATAGAAGATGATATATTGGATTGAGAATAAAGATGAATTGATTTGATTAATAATTTTGTTTATTTTAATCAATTCATTTTAGACAGTCATATGTATTACATTTTAATCCTAAAACGAATCAATGAGTCTGTATTCTTGATTTGTGTCTTTTAATGTACCAAAAGGCGACATCCTGAATTATATGAATGTATGCATACTAGTACATTAGAGACATGACTCTTGATTGATGCAAACTCGTTATTCATATATACGGAATCCATAGCTAATGATATTCTCTTATATCCATTGTTGATGCTTACCATTGTCCGGCGACGGATCAACACCCACATGCGGCTGCGTACGTTCTGACCTCTTCTTAGGCTTGCCCCTAACCGGGAGTGTGTACCTGCGAGAAGGATGGTTCGGAGAATAGTGGGGTTAGTCAATAGACAAGGGCTCTCCGATGCTCAAGGCAAGTATTGCTCGGCAGAGGTCGGCAACTAGTTAGGTGTGAAGAAGTCTCTCTCTCCAAAACGTCATAAATGCACTCTATTTATAGGTCACTAGCTGGATCAGGTGCAAGATGGGTTTTACCCATTACCCGGGTGTCACATCAAAGTGTGTCAGGCAGTAGGTGACAAGTGTTGCGTCCATCGCCCAATGGATTGGACTCTATCGGACGGCGGCACGTTTGCCTAGTGTTGGCCTACAAGGATGAGTAGTGACGTATCTTTATGAATAACGTGGTCCGACCCGAGCTACCGTACATCCCCGAGGTGGCAGTCTTCTTGGGGCGTGCCCTTGGATGAATGGAAGGCACCTCGGGAAGGAGTCTAAAGCGTCGGGTTGGACAGTAGGCTTCCTGATGTTTGCCGAGCTTAATTGCCGACCACCAAAGTTAGCGTCCTCGGTGGTGGCGCCGAGCTTACTCTCAACATTAGCCCCCCAGTTCACCTGGACGGTGTTTGGTCGGGTGGACTATGCCGAATGGGTGAGGTCGGCTCAAATGAGGAAGACCAAACGACACTTAAAAGCGGGGTGAGGTGAAAAGACGTGCGGATCAGACAGGGGACGCGTGTCGCATTGTGGCCGTTTGTGCGGCTGTCAGGCGTATTAATTGCGCCTCTTGGGTTTTCGTGCTCGAGTTTCCCGCTTAAAATGGCTATAAATAGGGTCCCTCCCCTTCGTAATTTGCACTTCATTTTCAGAAATCTTTCGACCGAAAAATTTTAGCTGCCGAGCTCAAGTAGTATAGCCGAGGATTGCATCACCCGAGCTACCAAGAACCCGAGCAGGTAATTTCCCGAGTGAAAATGAGCGATTTGTCCGACTCTCAGAACGTAGAGGTTTCATGGTCGGAAAGTAGCGAGGAGAGCAGTAGCTCTTCTTCGACCCAATCCGACGCCGAGGTGGCGTCCCCAAGACGGGACGGGGCCAGTCGGCTGGAGCAGATCCTAAGGGTCGATTCCCAGACCGTGCCCGAGCAGGAGTTTTTAAATATGCTGGGCGGGCGTAAGCTCATTAGGCCGTCCAGGGAACAAGACCCTTATGTAGGGGCGGCGACAGCGGGCTCTTCCCGAGTTTTTCCAAGGGAGATGACCGAGTTTCAGGCCCACGAAGATGCTCCGAGCACCTCTGGTCGGAGTGCCAGGGCCTCCGTCCAAGTCGTCGGGGTGATTACGGTTGATGTCTCCGATGAGGAGCATGCAGCCGAGGAGACAGGAGGTCCAGGCCACCCGCGTGCGGGGTGTTACGGCATATCGGATAAGCCGTCCTGGGCAAACCTCGGCGGCGAGTTATACAAGCGCCATCACAGAGTCGCGGTTAGAGACCCTACGCGACGAGTATGGCATTTCGGCCGATGTGGTTCTCGCCGTTTCCGGTGAGGGAGACTCACCTTTAGACGCGCCGGAGGGATTTATCACGCTTTACGCCGAGTTCTTCAAGGCCGGGCTGCGTCTACCACTGCACCGTTTTCTCCGCCGGGCACTCAACGACTTTAATGTGTGCCCGGCACAATTAAACCCGAACAGCTATAGATCGTTGATCGGGGATGTATATTTTGTGGAAGTACCATCGGAGTACTGAGATGTCGCTGGAGGCCTTCAAGCAAGTATTCAAGATGAAGAAGCTTCCTCGGCAGTCCGGCTGGTACTACTTCACCGGCTTCAGGAAGGATTTTATCTTGGGCAACCCCGACTCGGACAAGTTATGGAAGTACGAATGGTTCTACGTCGGGGGGAACTTTTTAGCCCGAGCCGGTGAAGCTGTCCCCGAGGATGAGCAAGTGCCGAGGTCATTTGAGCAGGGGCACGTCTGGACCAAGCGTCCTTGGGCACCGAGCCGCGTAATAAAGGCCGTGGATGAGCTGTTCGAAAAGCCAGAGTCGTCCAGACAACAGTCCTTTCTTCTGAGGAAGGACACTCTATCCAGATACGGCTGGTTTGGGGAGTCCAGCAGTCTTCCCCGAGCCGGGCGTCCTGCCCGGGAGACCGGGCAGGTTACAGTTGCCCGCCCGAGTGACGCGGACCTTCCAGGGCCAAGCACTTCCCGGTCTGGGTGGCCGATGAGGGAGCCTTCTTCGTCCAGTACCGAGGACTCGTCTAGTGGCTCCTTCGATACGGGGCCACCTGTAGTTGACGAGAACCTCGAGGGCGTGATTAGACTCCTATACCCGTCGCGCTAACTCCAGATCAGAGGTCAGCCTGAAACTTTATTTTGAATCATCCCCGCTTTATTATTATTTCTATAACGTTCTTGCTTTGACTTTGCATTCCTTGTGCAGAAATGACGGCACCGACCTCCCGTGCTGACAGGCTTGCCCAGATGGCAAGCCAGAGGAAGGGCAAGGGCAAAACTGTCGACGCCGGCAGAAAACGCAAGCGGACGCCGATACCCGAGCTCCCAACACGCACCGGGCAAACCTCCTCATCAGTCCAAGTTCCACCACCTCCGCCACGGCCGATAAGGGCCTCGCCAGAAGTCGGCCGAGTAGACGAGGCCGCCAGAGGTTCTTCCGAGGACCTGCAGAGAAGGCGCCCGGACTACCGTGGCATGCTTCTCGAGCGCCTCGGAGACGTGGCTCCCCCGGATGACTTCTTTATGAACATCCGGGGCGAGGACTTCCAGGACTTGTGCAACATGGCCCTCCGAGCGACTGCCTCTGTAAGTATCCGAGCTAATCAATGGTTTCGAGGACTTCCTGCAACATTGCCGAGGACTAACCCCTTGTAATTTTCGCAGTCGAGCGCCATTGTGCATATGGTACACTCTATCAGGATGAGGGAGATCCACAAGGAGAAAGAGAGGCACAAGAAGACCCTCCTGATGAAGATGGACTCCGACAGAGAGCTCAATGAAAAAAATATTAAGCTAAACCAAGCCAAGGAGTCTCTCTCACGGTCTCAGGATGAAGCTCGGAGGGCAAAGGCCGAGGCCGAGGACATGTCGAGGCTGCTCAAGGAGGCAGAAGGTAAAGCTGCACGGCTGGAAGATAAGGTTGCACGGCTTGAGGGGCAGTTGTCAACCCTACAAGTCGAGCACCAACAATTTGTGGCCGGGCTCCCCGACCGCCTAGCCAGTGCAGTTGAGGAGTTTAAGACATCCCCGGAATATACCAATCTCTACTTCGACGGAATGACAGACCTCCGTGACCATCTGATTAAAAAGCATCCCGAGGCGGCTAGATTCGACTGGTCGATCATCGTCGAGCAGGACCAAGATGATGCCGAACAACAGCGGGATGTTGAGGAGGTCGTTGTTGTGGACGGTGACGATGACGGGGATGTGCAGATTGCCGAGGGAGGCTAGGACGAGGACGCGGCCAGGGACGAGACCTAGGCCGACTGAGCGCCTTTTATTTTATATTCGGGCTCGGGAGGTGCCCGATTTCCTTGTACCTCCCTGATAAATAAAAAATATTTTATCTTTTCCCTGTTTGCGTCCACTTTTCTTACGTGTAGTTAGGCACTTCTCGGGAAGGATTCCAGGCTGGGTACCAGCTATCTCGACAGCAAGTATGGTCGACTTCTGCCTCATCCGCTCAGTTTATCCGAGCGCAAAAGTTTGGTACCTCTGTGTCGAGTTGTCCGAGCAGAGGTAAATGACACCTCTATTCTCAGTTAATCCGAGTAGTTATCCTTCTCTGCTTGGTTAATTACTCTAAGCAGGTTTAGGTTAGTCTTGGCCAATCCAAGTACTTCTATTCTCGGTCGGGCAGAATATAAACGGCGTATAGCTTCCCTTACCCTGTTGCCCCCTGTAGACTTGTTTAAGTTTTAAAGAAACTTTACAAGTGTAGGAGTCGTCGGACATGTATTGTACCGAGCAACTTACCGGGTCGTCCGTACGATGACAGACATGATCGATATACCGATTAGCCCCCCGGCCCGGTTTGACAAGGATGACTCCCTTGATGGGGAGTCTTCATCCTGTCTTCCTAGCTAGAGTTGTGGCATCTTAGGCATACTTGTCCCTTAAACACATTGCACTAGTGGAATGAGATTAGGGGAGTTGTGCTCCATTAATGTAATATTTACATGGATTTTTCTAGCCCTGCTCAGCAGGCCCAGTTACAAAAGAATTGTGGCCAGAGATCAAAAAAAGGAGTCTGGCTCTGATCTTTAAGAATAGAATCTTTTTAAGAGCTCGGCATTCCATGGATGCCCGAGCTGATTCCCCTCTGTATCGGTCAACCTGTAAGTGCCTGGCCGTACGATACCTTCGACTCTAAACAGACCTTCCCATTTCGGACCAAAGGACCCGAGACCGGGTTGTTGAACCGTGACCTTCTTCATCACTAAGTCACCAACTTTAAAGCTTCTCGGCTGAACCCTTTTGTTGTAATACCGAGCTACCACCTGGTTCCAAGCTGCATTACGAATTGATGCTCGGTTTCTTTTTTCTTCAAGTAGGTCGAGCTTGGTCATCATGAGCTTCGCGTTCAAGGCTTCTCCGTATTGCTCAACCCTTAAGCTCGGTAATCCTACCTCGGCTGGGATGACGGCCTTTGCCCCGTAAACCAGGGAGAACGATGTTTCACCAGTCGCAGCTCGTGTAGTTATCCGGTATGCCCAGAGCACTTGGGGTAGTTCGTCAATCCACGCACCCTTAAGTAACTCGAGTTTCTTCTTCAGGTTATCTTTGATTGTCTTATTCACGGCCTCAACCTGGCCGTTACTCTGTGGATAGCTCGGGAAGGAGAAAACTTTCTTAATGTTGAGCTTCACGCACAGATAACGTAGGCCCGAAGAGTCAAACTGTTTGGCATTGTCAGTCACAATAGTGTGCGGGATTCTGAACCGGCAAACGATATTTTTCCATACAAAGTTGGTGCACTTGGCTTCGGTCATGTTGGTGCAAGGCTCAACTTCGATCCACTTCGTCAGATAGTCTATGGCGACGATACAGTATCTGAATTACGAGCGGGCCGACGGGAGAGGTCCGATCAAGTCGATGGCCCACTTTGCAAATGGCCATGCCGAAGTTACCGGATTGAGAGGCTCGGCGTGTGAACCTAGCACCCTAGCAAATTGCTGGCATTTGAGGCATTTTCGTGCAAAGCTCCCACAATCTTGCTGCATGGTGGGCCAGTAGTAACCCCTGCCGGAGACATTCTGGGCCAAGGAGCGTCCACCGGAGTGATTGCCACATAGGCCTTCATGGATTTCCTTCATTAGATATTCGGCCTCCTTTGGGTCCAAACATCTTAGGCATGGCGTCGTGTAACCTCGTCGGTACAACTTTTCCCCAATCATTGAATACCGGACCGAGCTGTTACGTACCCGATGTGCTTCTTTACGGTCGTCGGGTAATTCGGCTATGGTCAGGTATCGGATGATCGGGTCCATCCATGTACATGTCGGCTCCGCGGCTAGGTTCATGACCTCCTTATTAATACTTGGTCTGGAGAGTCTTTCGATGGGGACGGACATCGAGTCTATTCCACCCATCCCAGAGGCTAGTCGGGCTAGGACGTCGGCTTCTGCGTTCTCAGATCGGGGGATT